>JANAVB010006994.1:5645716-5825228 GCA_029216955.1 Iris pallida | reverse complement strand
AGTCTATCCAGTCAATCAATTGCGCCAATCATGAATTAGACGAGTCCCAGCGGGACGCCCGTCATCAATATACAATATACAATAATAATATAAGCAGATACCGCTCCCTGCCCGTGTGGCAGGTTTACAGTATCTGTGGGAACCAGCCGGCCTGTCGAACACTACTAGTCCCAAGAGGGCTGCCATGTAAGAACTCGGGGATCCATTCTCTCTATGCAATCATTATTTTATTTAACTTAATAGTCTCTACGTTGAGTGAAATCCCATGCCGTGGATCATGGTAATTCAAATGAGTACTTTCGTACGGGGTACGATATGCACAACTCTACAACGATACCAGTGTGGTTAGATTGCAGGTCTTACATAGCGTAATGCAACAATCCAAACTAACTACGGAATAATCATGCCTTGACCGTAAAGTACACATGCTTCTTTTGTAAATAAATAAATAAATAAATAAATAGTTTGAAGCCTGCATGTGCCTGTATGTCAATATTCGGGATCAGCCAGTCGATTACAATAGTTCATAACATGAACGTGTCTCATTCATTTAATTCAATAAGACGACTAGCCAGTCTCTTAGTTCCAACTAGGGACGCATGATCAATTTTAGTCAAGATAACCATCGTCATCAATGGTGACAAGGCATGAAAGTCAATTAGTATTAAATGGGTCGAGTCTATAACTCTCAAGGTCAAGTTCCAGTCTTACTGGGTATCCATAAACCAATCAAGACACAGGGCACGTTCTACACAACCATATGTATCAAAAATATTAACATGTTAAGATTATCGAGTTCATGCAAAAAGGCATAAGGATATAATAGGAGAATTATCATGCCAACATTAAATGAATAAATTATAGGACAAATAGAAACACCCAGGTCAAGAAGTCACGCCAACAAGTTTATGCTAAGGCCAACAAGTCACGCAAAAATCGTACGCGTAAAAAGGTACGCCAAGTCTAATAGGTAGGAGTGAGCGTATAAACAGCGTGATAAGAAATCCACGCACGCACAGCGTGAGCGGAACAAGAAATTCACGCACGCACAGCGTGAGCGTGACAAGAAATTCACGCACGCACAGCGTGAGCGTGATAAGAAATTCACGCACGCATGCAAAGACGTGTGCGTAACTCAAATGTCACGCTGGCACGTAAAGACGTGAGCGTAACTCAAATGTCACGCTGGCACGTAAAGACGTGAGCGTAACTCAAAAGTCACGCACGCATGTAAAGACATGAGCGTGACTAAAATTCACGCACGCACGTAAGAACGTTAACGTGACTAAAAATTCACGCAAACACGTAAGGACGTGTGCGTGACTAAAAATTCACGCAAACACGTAAGGACGTGTGCGTGACTAAAAATCTCCCGAACTCCAATCAAGGTTCCCATGGTTCAGATTGGTATAGAAGGAGAAGCTCTACAACATGAACTATCTCCTTCTGAAAACACGCCAAGTTGGGAGATCAAAACCCATGAACAACCGAAAATACAACAGCATAGATCTGGAAGAAACAAGCCACAGAAATCAAAAATGCTAAGCAGTAAACTCTCTTAGAATCACAAGGGGAAGACAAGTGAACCATAAAAATGGGTGAAGGAGAAGCAAGATATACTTGCCTTCTCCTGGTAGGTGGAGAGTGATGAGAGGAAGAAGAAGAAGTAATGGTGAAGAATGAGAGTTATGAAGAAAGAGAAGGGGATGGGGGCTTTAAATATGGAAGGAGTGGTAGGTGGGGGTTTGGTTCATGTGAACCACCATGAACCCGAGAAAAACCCAATCTAGGCCGAACCAAAAGCAAGACTAAAAGCAGGGAATAACAGCAGGAAATAAAATGCAGAAATAAAATGCAGGAATAAAATTGCAGGAAATTAATTAACATGAAAATTAAAGAGCAGATAATTAATTAACATGAAATTATAGGAATTTAAATACAGGATAATACATGATAAATATTAAATAAATATATATGAGTTGTACATGTAAAAATACGCATTCCGGGAACAGGGAGTGACATCTCTACCCACCTTAGAAAAATTTCGTCCTCGGAATTTCAAATCCAAGCAGGATAGAAATATCAGAGCTAAACTAATCCAAGCAATTCTAGTGATCAAACAATCATTTTTACCATATCAAAAGCAAGTACTATATATGAAAATTCATCATTCTACGATATCAAGTAGCTCTACCCATAAGGTGATAAGCATGAAGAATCAGGACAATCAAGGTATACAGAAAGAGATATACCTTGTGAGTCAAACAGGTGTGGATACCGTGATCGGATATCATCCTCACGTTCCCACGTTGACTCTCCCAAGGAGTGATGACCCCAAGCAACACGGACAAGACTAATTGTTCGGTTCTTGAGTATCTTCTCTCTTCGGTCCAAAATGGACACAGGCTGTTCCTCGTAAGACAGGTTGGTACCAACAACCAGCTCAGAATGATCGAGGATATGACCTGGGTCCGATACATACCTACGTAATTGAGATACATGAAACACGTCATGCACCTCTCGTAACGAAGGTGGGAGGGATAAACGATAAGCAACATCGCCTACCCGATCAAGGATAGCAAATGGGCCCACGTACCGCGGACTCAATTCCCCGCGAACGCCAAATCTAATGACCCCACGAGTAGGTGAGATCCGCAAGAATACGTGGTCCCCAACAGAGAACTCTAACGGCCTACAATGCTGGTCTGCCCAATGACGATGCCGGTCCTGCGCAACTCGAAGTCGCTCTCTAATTCCCTTAACCACTTCAACCGTCTGAACAATCATTTCTGGGCCTAACATCTTCCTCTCTCCGATATCATCCCATGCAAGCGGTGACCTGCACTTCTTACCATATAGTGCTTCAAATGGCGCCATCTGGATACTGGCTTGATAACTATTGTTGTATGAGAACTCGACCAAGTGCAGGTGACTCTCCCAAGACCCTCCAAAATCTAGAGTGCAAGCTCGCAACATGTCTTCTAAAGTCTGAATCGTTCTTTCTGATTGCCCATCCGTCTGCGGATGGTAAGCCGTGCTAAATCTTAACTTGGTACCCAGACTATGATGTAAGCTCTTCCAGAAATGTGATGTAAAGCGGGTATCTCGATCCGACGCAATACTGACAGGGACTCCATGCTGCCTGACTATCCGTTGCATATATAATTCTGCCAACCTTTCTGTAGATTGCCCTACTCTGAAAGGAAGAAAGTGTGCTACCTTTGTAAGCCGATCCACTATTACCCAAATAGCGTCCTTACCACTTGGTGATCTCGGTAAACCGGTCACAAAGTCCATTGTAATATGCTCCCATTTCCATTCTGGAATAGGAAGCGGTTGCAATAACCCAGCTGGCCTCTGCTGTTCTGCCTTCACTTGCTGACATACCAAGCAACGGGAAACAAATCTAGCTATCTCCCTCTTCATCCCGTTCCACCAGAAATGCTGCTTGATATCTTGGTACATCTTGGTCCCTCCAGGGTGAATAGAATACTGAGAACTGTGAGCTTCTGCCATAACCTCCTGTCTGATATCTCCACTAGGCACACATAGACGTGATCCAAACCTAAGTGTACCATCTTCATGAATTCTCATCTCCTTCCTGAGTCCTGACTCATATTCTGCCCTAAGCTTCTGAATCCTTGGGTCCTGTGCCTGAGCTGCCTTGATCCTGTCTACCAAGTCAGATTGAACTTGCAGACTTGCTAGAACTCCTACATCACTAGGAAGTATAACTTCGATGCCCATCTCCTGAAGGTCTTCTAAGATATGCCTCTGTGTTGTCAACATAAATGCTCCGCCTCTCCTGCTGAGAGCGTCTGCTACTACATTAGCCTTGCCTGGGTGATACTGAAGCTCCACATCATAATCCTTGATCAACTCCAGCCATCTTCTCTGCCTCATGTTTAGTTCCTTCTGAGTAAAGATGTACTTCAGACTTTTATGGTCTGTGTACATGTCCACTCGGTCACCATATAAGTAATGCCTCCATAGCTTCAGAGCAAACACTACTGCTGCTAACTCCAAATCATGAGTTGGGTAATTCTTCTCGTGGTCCCGAAGCTGCCTAGATGCATATGCTATCACCTTCCCATGTTGCATAAGGACACATCCAAGTCCTTTACCTGACGCATCACAATATACTGTAAAACCTCCGGGTCCAACTGGCAATGTAAGAATAGGTGCTGATATCAACTTCTGCTTCAAAGTCTCAAATGCTGCCTGACATTCTGCCGACCAAACGAATGGTACATCCTTCCGGGTCAAGCGGGTCATGGGTGCTGAAAGCCTTGCAAAGTCTGACACAAACCTTCTGTAATATCCTGCCAATCCCAAGAAGCTCCGCACATCTGCCACGGTCTTGGGTACTGGCCAACTTTCTACTGCTTCTATCTTCTTGGGATCTACTGCTACTCCAGATCATGATATGATGTGACCCAAAAATGAAATGTGATCCGACCAAAACTCACACTTGCTGAGCTTGGCATACAACTGGTTCTCTCTCAGAACCTGTAACACTTTCCTGAGGTGGTCTTCATGCTCCTCTTCACTAGCAGAGTATACGAGAATGTCGTCAAGAAACACAACAACAAACCGGTCTAAGTATGGCATAAAGATGCGATTCATCAAATCCATGAATATTGCTGGAGCATTGGTCAAACCAAACGGCATTACTAAGAATTCATAATGCCCATACTTCGACCTGAATGCTGTCTTGGGAATATCTTCCTTCCGAACCCTCACCTGATGGTACCCTGAACGAAGATCTATTTTGGAGAAAACTCTAGCTTTGCTCAACTGATCAAATAAGTCGTCGATCCTGGGTAATGGGTACTTGTTCTTCACTGTTGCCGCGTTAAGCTTCCTGTAGTCAATGCACAATCTGGATGACCCATCCTTCTTTCCCACAAGTACGACTGGTGCTGCCCATGGTGACACGCTAGCTTGGATGAACTTCTTCTCCTTCAGTTCCTCTATGTGCTGATATACCTTGGCCTGCTCTGAATCCGCCATTCTGTAAACCCGATCTGATATCGGTTAAGTTCCTGGTGCCAATTCTATACTGAACTCAATATCTCTAACTGGTGGTAGACCTGGAAGTTCTTCAGGAAATACGTCTAGAAACTCTTCAACTACCTTCGGAATCTGAACTTCTTCCATCGTCGTGATTACTCCCTGCTCTTGTTGACTTGCCCCTGATCTGACTAAGGTGAATCTCTTCATGCCTGGAATATCAAAAGATACACTCCCTCTACGACAATCTATTGTCGCATGACTGTCTTTCAGCCAGTCCATGCCTAAGATAACGTCGAAATTTCCAACAGGAAATTCTATCAACCGGGCGGGTAAAGAATGCCCGCAAACTACAACGCTACATGCTAAAATAACTCTACTAACTCCTACGAGCCCATTACCAGTGAGTATATTCAACCTCCCTGGCAATGCCTCGAACTCCATTCCTAGTCGTGTCGCAAATTGTGCAGATATAAATGAATGGGATGCTCCCGAATCAAACAATGCTACTGCGGGATACGAGGCGACGAGAATGTTACCTGCCACAACATCTCCCGATGCCAATGCCTCTTCCAAGGACAGAGTGAATGCTTGCCCTCGACCTCCTTGCTGGTTCCCATGCTGCGGCCTAGCCTGATGTTGTTGCTGGCCCCTTCCTTGATGATGCTGGGGTGGTCTATGCTGGTGTTGCTGCATCAGCGGCCCCTGCTGCCGAAACATCTGAGCCTGCGGCATTAACGGACGCTGTGCCAACGGCCTTACTGCCACCGCTGGTCCTCGATACTGGCCTGCCCCTGGTGCTGGAGAGCAAGAAACTGTTGCCCTGGTCCTCCTGACCTCGAATTCATGGGACATGTGGTAACCCGATGGTCTGGATTTCCACATATCAGACACAGTCCATTCAATGTCCGACACACATCTCTAGTGTGTCCCATCTTCCCACAATAAGTGCAGCCCGCCGGGGGTTGCTGGTTCTTCCTCTGTTGCTGTTGCTGCTGCCTGGGTGGTGCTGGTCCTCGTATCGCCACATCGTGGATACGAATGCCAGTGGATGGTGCTGTTGTTCGGGGCGCTGCTCCCCCTCCTCCTTCAATCTGACTATGGGATCTCTTCTGACCCCCAGTCCTTGTCGCAAGCCTCTGAATGGTGATCTGCCTTCGAGTTGCCGTCAATACTTCATCAAAAGTTTGGTAATTGTGCCCCTCTATCAATTGCAATAGTTCAAGATGAAACCCTTGCTGAAACCTCATGGCCCTCTGGCTCTCTGTTGCTACCATCTCTGGGGCGAATCTACTCAATCTGCAGAACTCCGCTGCATAAGCATCTACAGTCTTGCCGGCCTGCCTGAGGTTGATAAACTTCTGTTGTAGCTCAAACCGTGCCACAACTCCATAGTACTTGGTCTTGAATCTTGCAGTGAAATCGTCCCAAGCCACAGGACGTCTGATGCCCACTTCCTCTGATTCCCACCAATCACGTGCGAGATCTTGAAGTAACAACTTCACTAGATCCACACGTTCTTCTGCCGGTACCTTAGCTGCTGTCAGAATAGCCTCAATATCCTTAAGCCATGCATCTGCTGAGATGGCATCCTTCGTGCCCTCGAAACGGCGGAAGTTGTACTTGCAAAACCTGGCTGATGCTCCTGAATCAGTCCTCACTCCTCTTTCCAAAGCCGTCTACAATCCTTGGTTGAGCAACACATTCTGCTCTTGTAGCTGAGTGTGCATGCACTGTTGGGCCAACATCTGATGTTGCTGAGTAGCCATCATTCCTCTCATGATCTCCAGAAGGGCTGGTGTGTCCACTTCCACAGGGGTAGGTGGAACTATGGGTGGTGTTGGAACTTCCGGATACTGCGGTCCAGCTGCTGGTTCTACTATCACTTCTTCTTGGATAGTCTCCTGAGGTGAGACTGGCCCTTGTTGCTGACCAACTTGGTCATGTTGCCCATGTTGCCCTTGTTGCTGCTGCCCAGCTCTGACCGATGCGGACGAAGTACCCCTAAGAAAAGGGACAAGAGAACAATCAAACAACCGGATATGAAGGATCAATGAAGTCAAAGGATACCGGAATGTCAAGCAAGGGTTGAGAACAACGAATCATGAGATCAAGGGGGGACACGTGTGATTGAGACATCCTATAAATCAAAACACCCCACAAGTCTGAAATCAGACCTGCATGGGCCACCACTAAAACCTTGTCACGCCCCAGAACCAGAATACTGGAGAGCGGGGGAATGACTCAACCAGCTACGTATTACGGGTAGATGAATACCGTATAATACGATCAATGCTGTCTAACCAGACGAGGGGGTACATACTACATGAAAGTCTCACTATGGTCACTTCACATCTATTGTCTCAATCATTCAAACAAGAAGCAAAAATAGAGAACATGTAAGATAAAGCAGTAAGGCGTCCCAAACGCTCAGTCAAAAAGTTCTTGATATCTGGCTTTACAAAACATAGCCAGATGATATAGCAAGTATACACAATTGTTATCAGCTGCAGTCTGACTTAGTTACAATTATGTAAAAGTAAGTACAAGACAATCCGACTAACATGTCGGTGCCAAACGGCTAATTATAAAGTAAATAGCAAAACGAGCGGTGAAGTAGGGAACCCACTCGAGTCCTCCTGCCATCATTCCCCTAGTATTGACCATCTTGGAGGTGGAAGTAAGCTGAGTCCTCGGGAACCGGCTCTAAATCTGGCCATGCAAACCAGAGAGGTTAGACCTCTAATAGCAAGTACCACAAGGAAGGATGATATGAAGGATTAAACCAGTAAGTAAGAGAATATAATAATAGATCTCTGTTTGCTACTAGGATTCACATCACATCACGACACTTTGAACCAACCTCCCAACCAAACAAGGACAGAAGTTGGCCCGTCATGTCCTGACATTCTGATCATCTCAGTTAGGCAACAGAGTAGGTACAGTACACAAACAAATCATCTTGAACGGCCAATCAACTCCTACGGCTTGCTATTGTGAGTCCCAAGTTATCCTGGAATTATGCAAATAGGGAATCCTCAGTTCTTACTATGTGCGAGCAAGGCTAGTCCATCCAGTCAATCAATTACGCCAATTATGAATTAGACGAGTCCCAGCGGGACGCCCGTCATCAATATACAATATACAATAATAATATAAGCAGATACCGCTCCCTGCCCGTGTGGCAAGTTTACAGTATTTGTGGGAACCAGCCGGCCTGTCGGACACTACTAGTCCCAAGAGGGCTGCTATGTAAGAACTCGGGGATCCATTCTCTCTATGCAATCATTATTTTATTTAACTTAATAGTCTCTACGTTGAGTGAAATCCCATGCCATGGATCATGGTCATTCAAATGAGTACTTTCGTACGGGGTACGATATGCACAACTCTACAACGATACCAGTGCGGTTAGGTTGCAGGTCTTACATAGCGTAATGCAACAATCCAAACTAACCACGGAATAATCATGCCTTGACCATAAAGTACACATGCTTCTTTTGTAAAATAAATAAATAAATAAATAGTTTGAAGCCTGCATGTGCCTGTATGTCAATATTCGGGATCAGCCAGTCGATTACAATAGTTCATAACATGAACGTGTCTCATTCATTCAATTCAATAAGACGACTAGCCAGTCTCTTAGTTCCAACTAGGAACGTATGATCAATTTTAGTCAAGATAACCATCGTCATCAATGGTGACAAGGCATGAAAGTCAATTAGTATTAAATGGGTCGAGTCTATAACTCTCAAGGTCAAGTTCCAGTCTTACTGGGTATCCATAAATCAATCAAGACACAGGGCACGTTCTACACAACCATATGTATCAAAAATATTAATATGTTAAGATTATCGAGTTCATGCAAAAAGGCATAAGGATATAATAGGAGAATTATCATGCCAACATTAAATGAATAAATTATAGGACAAATAGAAACACCCAGGTCAAGAAGTCACGCCAACAAGTTTATGCTAAGGCCATCAAGTCACGCAAGAATCGTACGCGTAAAAAGGTACGCCAAGTCTAGTAGGTAGGAGTGAGCGTATAAACAGCGTGATAAGAAATCCACGCACGCACAGCGTGAGCGGGACAAGAAATTCACGCACGCACAGCGTGAGCGTGATAAGAAATTCACGCACGCACAGCGTGAGCGTGATAAGAAATTCACGCACGCATGCAAAGACGTGTGCGTAACTCAAATGTCACGCTGGCACGTAAAGACGTGAGCGTAACTCAAATGTCACGCTGGCACGTAAAGACGTGAGCGTAACTCAAAAGTCACGCACGCATGTAAAGACATGAGCGTAACTAAAATTCACGCACGCACGTAAGAACGTGAGCGTGACTAAAAATTCACGCAAACACGTAAGGACGTGTGCGTGACTAAAAATTCACGCAAACACGTAAGGACGTGTACGTGACTAAAAATCTCCCGAACTCCAATCAAGGTTCCCATGGTTCAGAATGGTGTAGAAGGAGAAGCTCTACAACATGAACTATCTCCTTCTGAAAACACGCCAAGTTGGGAGATCAAAACCCATGAACAACCGAAAATACAACAGCATAGATCTGGAAGAAACAAGCCACAGAAATCAAAAATGCTAAGCAGTAAACTCTCTTAGAATCACAAGGGGAAGACAAGTGAACCATAAAAATGGGTGAAGGAGAAGCAAGATATACTTGCCTTCTCCTGGTAGGTGGAGAGTGATGAGAGGAAGAAGAAGAAGTAATGGTGAAGAATGAGAGTTATGAAGAGAGAGAAGGGGATGGGGGCTTTAAATATGGAAGGGATGGTAGGTGGGGGTTTGGTTCATGTGAACCAACATGAACCCGAGAAAAACCCAATCTAGGCCGAACCAAAAGCAAGACTAAAAGCAGGGAATAACAGCAGGAAATAAAATGCAGAAATAAAATGCAGGAATAAAATTGCAGAAAATTAATTAATATGAAAATTAAAGAGCAGATAATTAATTAACATGAAATTATAGGAATTTAAATACAGGATAATACATGATAAATATTAAATAAATATATATGAGTTGTACATGTAAAAATACGCATTCCGGGAACGGGGAGTGACAGGGGCTTACAATGGATGCTAGCTATTTGCGTTGGAAGGTCCCCGATTTAACAAAAAGCTATACGTCTCAGGATAGCTTGTTATGCTAATGGCCAAGTTCATATAGATGTCGGCAAAATAGCGGCTATCCGCATGTATGTCTTTGGATTGAGTCGAGTTGAATGTGTGTACAGTTAGAACACAAAGAATGTTTGGGCCTAAGATTTGGCATCAACATAGGCGTCGTGCTTCGACACGAGTTGTGGCGTCGAGTCTTAAGATGTTGGCATAGAGTTGCACAAGTTGGATTGAGTCGTCTCGGGTTTAAGTCAGGAATCGCCGCAAGACAAGTTGGTTAAGTGACACTAAGTTCACAAGTCTCGATTGGATCAGTTGGTGATCAAAGTGGCAAGGGCCACAAGGCGGCGATATGGTTAAGTCTCATTGAATTGCGAGGCACGGCCTCAGCAAGGGTTTGTAGCACAGTCACACGGAAATGGAGCCTCATCGCATAGTTGCGTCTCTGATTTTGGCCGAAAGGCAAGCACGACTTGATAGGTTAACGTTGTCGGCACGAGAAGGGTCTGGACGCAAAGTATGAGTTAACATTGTTGTTGCAAGCATGAGATAGTCTAGAGACACAAAATGGGCCAAGGCGTCTTTCCAAAAACTGATCCTAAGGCAAGAGTAGAAATACAATACAAAAGGGAGTTGCACAAAGTAAATCAAACGTGTCGGTTTTGTATGGGTGGGCGAGGAGCTCATTCTACCAGTACAGTTGAGTACCGACACCCACATAGTCTTCATGTGCAGGCACAGGTAGAAGCTCGTGGCGCGGAGCTAACTTGGATGCGTCGAGGCATGGAGTTCCTTGGCGATTCGAAGCGTGCGGCCGCATGGAGTTAAGACTTATACGGGACATAATGTATGGACGTCGCCTTCCAAAGCATCCGCTGGCTCAAGACATGTATTGAGAGATGAGAGAGAGCTGAGTGACTTGTAATGTGAGATGAGTGAGCTTGAGAGACTTGTAATCGTGGCCTTGCGCCCCATTGTAACCTTTGTTTCAATATCAATAAAGAGCTTCTTTTGAATAACTTGTGTTTTGTTCTAATTTTCACTGCTATTATTCAATGTCTCTGCATGGGACTTCTGTGCGACGACCCCGTCGCGGCCGTTGAAATCGGCTGTTATGGAACCCGCCTTGTACGAGCGCAATCTAGGCTCGTGCGGCATCACGTCTTAGCGAGGACGATCGCTCCTACGGGAGCGGGGCGTGACAAAGTTTGCCAACAAAACGCCACTTTACGCCCTTGAGCCCGAGTCTGAGTCCTAGTCGCTAAGCCCCTTCGGGGCTTAGCTCCATAAGGGAATTATTCCATGTGCATGATAAAAAGCATTAATGCTTCTTTGTTGGTTTAGCCTTCTTTTCACTAGAAAAATGCCTCCACATGATATCCATGTGCCTCTCCACATTTCATGTGATCTCTCAACACAAGCAAAGCTTTATATAGAGATACCATCCATTTGGTTTTTCCAATGTGGGACTATCTTTCTAGTTTCTAAAGCAAAACACCAACAACAACAAGCAAAAGCACCAACAGTTGTCGGGTCATGCGGGCCATCGACAAGAGCTGTTGCATAAAGATGCTCAACTAAGAGTGGAAAAATAATGCGTGCAAATGATAATGATGCCAAGGATAACAATGTCAAGGGACTGTGTGCCATTGATTGTTTTAGAACAGAACAGTTTTATAGGAGGACTGAACTTTAACTCACAACTACAAACTCGCTTGTACAAAAGAGAGCCTAGGAACAAAACCTAGGAAAAGCAATCTAAGTACAATTGTTTAGTTTTGATTTTGGGGGGTGACGGTAGAGACTCGGGAAAGTGCTATCAACTCTGCTTTACTCCTTGGACGATCGAACGCAACCTCGGCTCCGGCGAAGAAATGCTCTCTCTCTGCCTGGGTGTGTATATCTCTCTGTGTGTATCTGTGTGTTTTTACAAGGGAATAGCACCTCGCTATTTATAGGAATTCATGAGTAATGGGGGTGTACAGCCACGTGGCTAATTTTGGGCCACATCCTTGTAACTGTGCCTCGAGAAGTGGGCAGCTGGGGATTGGTTAAGATTGATCATGATCTGTTTGTTGCACTAAATCCGAACTGTTAAGACTTGGTCAATTTCTGCCACGTGTCTCAACTGCTACTCTGTGGCGAGCCGCATGAATGATGCATCCTGGTTGAGCCGCATGAAGGACTGTCCCATAGCCGAGCCGCATGAAGAGTGTCTCATGATTGGGCCGTAAGAAAGTTGTCTCATGACCGAGCCGCATGAGAGTGGTCTCATGACTGAGTCGCATGGGGGTGGTCTCATGACCGAGCCGCATGAGAGTGGTCTCGTGACCGAGCCGCATGAGAGTGGCTCCATGACTGAGCCGCATGAGAGTATTCTCATGACTGAGCCGCATGAGAGTCGCATAGGCGATCCGCATAAAGAGTTGTCTTTGGAATTTGTGAACTGTGCCAGATATCATGATGATTTTCTCGTATTTTTAGGGGCATGTCATGTCTTGTCTTTATGTCAGAGCCATCATCTCTGTCAGAGCTGTCGCCTTTATGTCTGAGTAATTATGGCCAGCTGTATAGGCATATTTTGAACCGCATAAGGCCGCATGAAGCTTCCTGAGCCGCATGAAGCTTTCTGAGCCGCATGAAGCTCCCAGGGATTTTGAGCCGCATGAAACTCCCCAGGTTTTGAGCCGCATGAAGTTTCATGTTGATTCTGGGCCGCATAGAAATTCCTATTCTTTTCCATGCTTCTACAAGACCCCCTTCAAAGTTTTCAATTTGTAAAATTGAAATAATTTGAATAAGAAGCATGGGTATGTCCGCATAAGCTCTTCATGCCGCATAGGCTTCTCTGGCCGCATAATGGTCTCGTGCCACGTAGGCGTCCCATTAATTGTTTTTTGGTTTACTTTGATAATTTAAAGCCGTCTTTTGGATAGGATCCCAAGAGTCGGCATTAAATTTTTAGATTTGCTTTGATGATTCGGAGCAGTCTTTTGCATGAAAGGGGATAGAATCCCAAGAGTCGACTTTATCTTTTTAGGCAGCACGAAATCCAAAGCGGTGTTTATCGGTTCAGACGCCTCTGACAGCCTATAAGTACGAGCAGTTTTGAAGAGGGGTTCTTTACTTACTTCCTTCTTCAATCTTTCTATTGCCCTAGTCACCGTTTCTTCTCCTTTCTCGATCATCAATGGCTCCCAAGGCTTCCTCCAGTGCTGCAGCGAAGGGCAAAGGACTTGCCTCCTCGTCGAACACGGCGAGTTTGATTCACCCCGACGTTCATCCCTCTATTGATGGTAAGAGCGTTGGGAAGAGACTGCATGAATTCAAACCCTAAACACAATGGCTATGTCGCATGTTTTATGCGCGGGCCTTTCCCTATCATGCTTCGGCATAGTTAATGCGCTTTTCGTCTTCATTGGACTGCTCAAGTTCAGTGTGATGAAGCCGCATAAGCTGTGCCGTATGGGCCGCATGAACGCCTCATGACTGAGCCGCATGGGGTATGCTTCATGTCCGAGCCGCATGAGAGATGTCTTATGACTGAGCCGCATGAGGGATGCTTCATGGCCGAGCTGCATGAGAGATGTCTCATGACTGAGCCGCATGAGAGATGTTTTATGGCCGAGCCGCATGAGACTTGTCTCATGACCGAGCCGCATGAAAGATGCTTCATGGCCGAGCCGCATGAGAGTTGTCTCATGACCGAGCCGCATGAGAGTCGTCTCATGACCGAGCCGCATGAGAGTTGCTTCATGACCGAGCCGCATGAGAGTTGTCTCATGACCGAGCCGCATGAAAGTTGTCACATGACCGCATAAGCACCTTATGAACTGGATCGCATGAAGACCCACCTAACAAAGCCGCATAAGCTCAGAAGACATTAAGTGGTTTTTTCTCTGGCTATCTCCTGACTTCTTTCTTTTGTCCTTTTTCAGTGAAGTTGCCGGTCAATCCTTCAGGGGAGCTTTTGGTGGGTCAAGCTCAGTCTGCTGTGGGTGTGAGGTTCAACCATGTGGTCGATTATGTGTCGGCCCAAATCACCAAAGATCAACCTGAGGAGAGGCTGAGGGATATCAGGAACCAATCCTTCTTCTTTCTCTCGGGTATGATGAACTCGAGAAAATTAGGGGGCACACATCTGAAACCCTCGTTCATCTTTGGGGATGCTCTGACTGTAAAGAACCCCAACGTTCTAGATATCTCTGAAAGTTGGAGTTTTTCTTCCAACGTGATGGCGATCCACATTCCTCGGATAGAGCGTTACTTCCCGATGTCTTGGTTCAATATGCTGCCGATGGACAGGAAAATGGCGGACTCCCTAACTCTGAGCTAGCAGGGATGTTCGTGGGCGATATTCACTATAATAAAACATCGAGGTCGGTGGTTGCAAGCAAGTTGCAGATCAGCCGCTCTGTGATGGGGTTGGCCCCGGACAGCTTCATAAATGTGCAGGATCCCAACTTCCGGTTCTCCCAAGCTGACACTTTCATGAACCAGCTTGCTCAGAAGGGGTCTTATCCTACTGGTCAGTTGGCACTGCTGAACTGGATGAACCCCACCCCTTCATGGATCAACTTGACCTCGTGGATCTTGCGGACATACAAGGATCTCCTGCTTGAGATTGGCCTGTATCATGCCATTCGGGGCACCTGTTATGGTCTGCCCATAAACAAGAAGCTGTTCATAGCTCTTCTTGAGATGTACAACCGCCGAACGGGGACCTTCTTTACACCTGGAGGGGAGATGGGGCTCGCTCTCCACGAGATGCGTGAAGTCTCTAAGCTGCCCTGGGGGGATGAAGTTTTTGAAACGTATACCCCTACGAATGAAGAATTCGAGGAATTGGAGCAACGGTTCCCGGGCTTTGTGGCTGTTTACCGGGAACTACTATATCACCATAGTACGTGCCAGCAGATATCAAAGAAGAAGAACGATAGCTCGGAAGGGAACCTTCCTCATACCAAGACCTGGCTCAGCTATCTTTTTGAGCTAGGCGCCTCAGGCCGGGTTTCCCCCCGACGTCCTCGAACCCGGGAGGAGGTGCAGAACCAGGTGTCGACTGCCAAGAGGGTGAAAACCACGGATGACAGATTTGGGAGCCAATCTGACTCCTTTAATTACTTTTATCAGGATACCCAGAAGATGTTTGATAAGGCTCTCCTGGCGGGATTTCTGATGGTGTGGCTGCGGAACTGTGTAGTTTCGGGAGGGGCTGGTGCTATTGAGAGAATCAGCCGTAACCTGATCCTCCCCGCGGTGAAGCTAGTCTTTGGGGCCAGACTAGCTCTTCTTCCCGCCATGGTATGCAGCGTATATCGTGGCCTCCGCGCCTTCTCGTCCAAAGTCATCGCTCGCGATACGGCGAAAGACTTTGAACGAATCGAGCTGTCCTACCATTATCTGATGGGGTGGCTGTTGATGCATTACCAGTCTTTGATGAGGCCTGGCCCAGAGGATGGCGTGACTGCTGATGATGCCTTCATCTATCAGTACCGTCGCATGCCCTGGGAGTACACTACCATGCCCGCCTGTCGGATGGCGCTGGCGCGAGTGGACAGATACTCCTTTTTCGTGTCTGTTCCTCATTTTACCGATGAAGAAGTAAGCGCCGTACATCTTGATAGTGCTGTGTCTCCCAAATTCTTGCCCGAGAAGATGCTCCTCTGGTTGCAGAACATTCGTCCTGCACATCTGTATCGCAACCGTCACTCCGTCTTTTTGGAGCCTTACTTACCCAGCCGATTCTTCCGGCAATTTGGGTACAGTCAGATGTTCTTGGACAATCCCAGCTCCTGCCTGGGTTTTAAGGGTAGCGTCCTTGACGGCATCCGGGCTTGGCACTACTATAGCGCGGTTCACACCCGTGCCACCTTCTTTGTTCCCGATGCTGGAGAGTCGGGACACATTTTGTACATGGCGGCCTTGTACCATGTTATGGTGAATAAGCCCCCAAGAGATTTTGACCTAAGTACCAGCTTCATTGTTGGTACTGTCTTGGAGGAGAAGCCAAGGACCAAGAAGGGGAGGACAGTTGATGTGTCTGACTCGGAGTCTACCAATGTGGACGAAGAGGATGACCCTGATAACTTGTCTCTTCCTCCTGCGGATGATTTGGTGGCAGGTCAGCCCCCTGTTGCGCCTAGTCCTTCACGAAAACGTAGCAGGCGTGCATCCTTTGTCGGCGGCATGACTTACTCCCGAAAACGGGCTGCGGTCAAGTCTCGCGGGCCGATCATTAGGGAGAAATGAGGACGTCGACGCCGTTTCGGAGGTGAATCGAGTTACGCTCCTCTTTTTTGTTCTTCTTTTCTGAAATAATCTGATCATTTTCCTTTTCTTTGTAGGCGTCGGGAGAAGCGAACTCCTCAGAGCCGGCTACCGCCTCTGAGGTTGATCCGGCTCTAGCCGCCTTAATTAGTGCTATGACTGCCGAACTTACTTCCACCAGGGTCATCCCGGCGACGGCTGAGGTTCCTCCTGCTGCTGACATCTCAACCCGGGGCGATGTGGGTTCTATTGAACCAGTCCCCGAGGTTGCTGAACCTCAGCCGGTTGATGCTGATCCAGTTGTATCCACCTCCGGGGCGGCTTGGGCAGAGGAAGCAGCTGCAATCGGCTTAAGTGTCGCCGTTGAAAAGGATACGGTGGCTGTGAGTGAGCCTCAGCTTCAGCAACCCTCCCCTGGTAAGCTAAGTCATGTCTTGACTAGTGAGGAGGTTCATTTGCTCTATCTTCATATCATTTGGGTTAAGTTGATCGATGGTTGCTCCGGACATACAGGTCCTGCTCCTTCGCCGCTGACGACGGACATCGTCGAGGGAGAAGTCACCAGAGGGGATCTAGTGGAAGAAAGTATGCCTCCTCCTCCTCCAACTCATACCGAGGGACCTCCTGCCGGATCAAGTTCAGGAGGAGACGTAGTAGAACCGCCGGGGCGGGGAGAAATGGTCCCTGCACCCTCCTTGGTTCATGTGGCTCCAACACCGGAGGTTGACCTTTCTGCCCTGCCGAGTCTCCGGATCCTTCGGGCCGCGGAGGAGGAGATGACTGCTATTCAGGCGTCCTATCGCTCGGAACTTGTTTCCCTAGTGATAGGGGCATCAAGCTCTGGTGCATCTTCTTCACGGCCGTCTTCAACTCTGCCATCCACTCTTCCTTTGACACCGTCTTCTTTGGAAGTTCTGGATGAATCGTCAAAGGACGTGGTTGATAGTTTTTACTGCTATCTGAAACGAGGGGTCGAAGCTGTCCTGGAGAGGGGGACATCTTTCGCATTGGCTCGTCAATGTGCCCGTGGTCAGATTGAACTCCTCAGAACACTCCCCGGCGGGACAGGGATGGTCGAGCTTCTGGAGCCCAAATTAGTACAAGCTGATCAGCTGGTGGCTCAGTTTCAAGGACTGCGGCAAGTCGATCTGTCTTTAGCAATAGATCAGGAGCGTGCCTTCCTTATAACAGCCATGGAAAAGGTAAGGACGGTACGTGATACGTCCAAGCCTGCTCTAGTGAAGGATCTTCGAGATCTATCTCTGAAGTACGATCAACTAAGCCGCAGAGGAGAGGATTGTATCGCTCGGGAAGAGGCCGCCTCTCGTGGGATAGCCGATACGAACGAGCAGATCCTCCAGCTTCAGAGGAAATTGGCTTCTTAGGAATCTGAGCTCCAGGCTTCCCGCAAAGATAATGAGCTAATTCTCCGGAAGACCGACCAGGTCACCCGAACCTCTGATGCCTTGGAGCGTGCACTGAAGAAACTTGAAGACGGTTGGCAGGCACATGCGCATCTGGAGGATGCAAAGAGGTTGACTCAGGAGGCTGAGCGCCGGGCCAAGCTGAGGATTGAGCGGTCGACGACCAAGCTGAAGGACCGACTCAGAGAATTGTGTATCGTCGAACCATGATCGGCTTTTTCTTTCTTTCATTATTATGTTCCTCCATTTTTAACAGGGACGTGGTCCCAGAAAATGTAGTACTCTTGATTTTAAATGAATGACTATGTTTACATCATCCTTTATCTGTTGTGCTTGTACCGTATCTTTGGCATTATGGTATTTGTCCTACTGGAGGACTTTCTGTGGACCTATTACCCTTGGTATACCTTGGTTTTAGGTATGGATAATAAGTTCGATAGAGATACCTAGAACGACTCCGTGGTAAGGCAGACATGGAAGTTCTTGGTATTGGGCGAAAGAATGCCATGGAACAGCTGGGTTCCAGAGGCATGTGATGGTGAGAAAAGAAGCGCATGTACTAGAGGACCTAGTACAGCATTTGTGGTCAGCTGTGGACATTTGTGGTCAACTGTGGACATTTGTGGGCCTATTATCCTTGGCGTACCCTGGTTTTGGGTACGGATAATAAGTCGAGAGAAAACCAACATACTTAGAGGTAATGAGGACGTGGTAAATATGAGGGTTTTACAACGGAGTCTTCCTACTCAGAGGTAATGAGGACGTGGCAGGAGTGGACTCAACGAAGAATACATAGAACAACTCAGAGGTAATATGGACGTGGAAGTTCTACGTAAGGGGTGATTTGTTTGTGATGGAAGAGAAACAACTCAGAGGTGACATCGACGTGGTTGTTTCGGAAATTTTGTGGACCTGTTACCCTTTTTATGCGCTGAAAGCGCAGGTAATAGATTATGAGGAAGATGCTCTTTTAGGGAGGAAGTTCAGAGGTATGATCATACATGACTCACTACCCAGAAGATGCGATATGGATTCATTTGGGATGACCAGAGTGTAAGTTCAGCGGTACTTAAGGGTACATAACTCAACAATCCGGTTGATTCGGCGGATGTCGTTTAGACATAATATTTCTTCAGGAACTTGCCGTTGATGGGCATCATGAGTAAGTCTCCGTTTTGCTTTGCGAGACGGTATGCACCATTGGAGAATACAGCCTCGATGATAAATGGGCCTTCCCACTTTGGCTGGAACTTGCCGGCGGTTTTGTAAGTCATAACCATCTGCCTCCGAACTGCCAAGACGAGATCGCCTACTTGGAATGTTCTCAGCTTGACCTTCTTGTTGAAGGCTCCAGAGATGCGTGCTTGATAAAGCTCGATTCGTTGTTGAGCTAGCAGGCGCTTCTCATCTAAGGCCTCCAACTCTTGTAGCCGACGACGGTAATTATCATCCGTCGTCAATTGGTAAGTGCGGGCGACGCGGAGCGAGGGAATTTGAGTTTCCAAGGGGAGAACTGCCTCACTTCCGTATACCAGAGAGAATGGTGTGTTCCCAGTGGCTGTCCGGACTGTAGTACGGTACGCCCATAAGCATTCGCTAAGCTTTTCATTCCAGTCGCGTTTGTTTGAGGACACGAACTTCTTGAGAAGCTTGATTATAGTTTTGTTGAATGCTTCAGCCAGACCATTAGCCGCCGGGTTGTACGGTATTGAAGCAACATTCTGAATTCGGTGTTTGTCGCAAAACCGATAGAAGGCATGGCTCGCGAACTGCGGACCATTGTCGTGGATGATCCTTCGAGGCAGTCCAAAGCGATAGATGACGTGATGCTTGACGAAGCTGATCACGTTTGATGTCTTCACTTCTGCAAGCGGAACAGCTTCCGCCCATTTGGAGAATGCCAGTATAAAACGGTGTCCTCTGGACGAAGGCGGGGTGATTGGACCGATGATATCCATTCCCCATGCCTCAAATGGCCAGAATGCCACCGTCGGATGTAGGAATTCGGATGGTTGATGTATAAAATCGGCGTGGACCTGACAAGCTTTACACTTTCTTGCATAGTCTATCGCATCTGCTACCATCGTAGGCCAGTAATAGCCCATCCGGCGAAGGCGGTCTTGCAATTTCGGGCCAGGTTGATGGGCCCCACAAACGCCATCGTGAGCTTCGCGTACGGCTTCTTTGGCTTCCGTATTTGACAAACACCGGAGCAGCAATCTATCATAGGATCACCGATACAGCATTTTTGTCTCTGTATCGTAGAAGAATCTGAGAGAACGTCTTCTAATAGAAGTGGCTTCTTTCGGATTTTCTGTCAAGATACCATAGACTACGAAGTCAATAAATGGAAGTCTCCAGTCCTGTGTCTCTTCGACCGTCAGGGCAGAGTAACTCACAGCGAATTGCACATTGTTCTTAGGACAAACCAATTCATGGCCTATTACGTCCACCAAATGATGAGTATAATTTGGAACGGCCAGAGAAGCGGCAAGTCCTGCTAGGGCATCGGCTTCAATATTTCGGAGTCTTGGAACATGTTCTAGGAAGAACCCTTTCAAGGACGTGATGATGGCGATTGCTATCTGATGATAGGGGATCATGTCTTCATGGCGAACTTCATATGAACTCCGGATCTGATTGACGATTAACTGTGAATCGCCATATGCTTCCAGGTACTCTACCCCTAATTCCTTTGCAAGTCGGAGGCCGATAACCAAGGCGTTGTACTCGGCCACGTTGTTTGAACAAGGTTCCGTGAGTGAATATGCCCGATTGATCACCAAGCCAGAGGGAGAAATCTGTACCACTCCGACCCCAACGACGATATTGTCCTTGGGCCCGGTTCTTGAAGCACCATCGAAGAACATTCGCCAGACGGTATCATGGGAAGCCATATTTGAATTGGCGACCTCGTCTGGAATCTCTTCATATATTCTTGTTGACTCCGAACTTGGATGTGCCGCTAAAAAGTCTGCCAGAGCTTGACCTTTAACAGCCTTCTGCGGAACGAAGATCATGTGGTAGGGGGACAATAATATTGTCCAGGTAGCAAGGCGAGAGCTGAGTGCACCTGGTTTGGTCATGAGGACCCTGAGGGGGTTGACTCGTGATATAACATGGATGGTCTGTCTTGTAACATAATGTCGCGTTTTCTGAATAGCGAACACCAAAGCGAGATATTCCTTTGTCACGCCCCAGAACCAGAATACTGGAGAGCGGGGGCAGACATAGCCAGCTACGTATAATGAAATGGAATCCACGTCACTATACGGTCACGGCTGTCTAGATATATGAGGGTTTAACTACAATCCATCAGTCTCCTATGGTCAAGAACAAGCCTATTGTCTCAATCACAAGCAAGTAGTAACAGTCACAAGATATTAGAGCATCAATATACAATAGTAAGGCGTCCCATACATTACATATTGGATGATCATGAAGCTAGTCGTACAAAATGTCAGGACTAGCAAGAGTTTTAGTCAATACATGATCAACCCTAGGATTTGTCAATCATGTTACAGCCCGTAGGCAGACAGTAAATAAAGGTGCAATACGAGCTAACACGTGCTCGCCGGCTAAACGCCTCAAAAGAATAATTTTACAAATAGAGTGGGAGGACAAAAGAAACCCACTCGTTGCCCTGGTTACGCCTGGTGGTCACCATCGGGCTGGAAGACAGGTGGATCCTCTGGTGCTGCTCCGATATCTGGCCACACAAAACCAGCTGGGTCAGACCCCAGAAAGAGCAAGTGCCACAAAGGAGGCTTCACTTAGGAACTAAAACCAGCATATCACAATAGAATATTAGAGATAATAAATAAAGAACTGATAATAATAGAGATAACAACAGTAAACTGAGTACGAGGAAACTATTCAAGTAGCCAGGTCACAACCCTTAAACCAAACAAGGACCGGGGTTGCAGCCCTTCACCTGAATAGAAACCCGTCTCAAATACTATTGGTACAGTAAAGACAATAAACGAAGAGAGGACACAGAACTGCTCCGGGAGCTAGGTTACAACCCTTAAACCAAACAAGGACCGGGGTTGTAACCCTTCGCCTGAACAGAACTGGACCCCTGATCTTTATTGCTAAGGCCAGCATAATTAATCATGGTATGATGGTAAGGTAAAACATGACGAGCATGGCATGGGATTGCATTAAGACAATAAACGAAGAGAGGACACAGAACTGCTCCGGGAGCCAGGTTACAACCCTTAAACCAAACAAGGACCGGGGTTGTAACCCTTCGCCTGAACAGAACTGGACCCCCGATCGTTATTGTTAAGGCAAGTATCAATAATCATGTCATGTCACAATCTTGCACAGGATCAGGATAAGACTAAGATGGAATAAACTACATCCAATCAATCACGGCCAATCAAGAGTACGGTTTGATACTTTTAACTAACTAGGGTTATCACAAGCCTAGTTACTAGCAAGATGCAATGAGATTATCCCAACAGCCACAAGCCCTGCAGACCATCCAGTTACCCAGGTCGAATGTCTATTTAGGAAGAATGCAACACATGACTGTGTGCTGGAAATGTGCCCTACTCGTCGGTAGGCTACAAGTCCACTAAATGCGCCCAGATAACGGGATTGCCTGTAGCTGGGAATCTCTTCATGACTACTGAATCATTCTAGTTAATTAGCCTTAGTCAATTTCAGTAGGTACCCCTGACCGTGGTACTCAGGGGTCCCCATCCTAAACATGATGCAAGACAGTACTAGTTTATTTGTACAAACACTATCGCCCACGGTGTCCAAGTCTTTCATACTTGTCATGTCAGGCTAGCTGTCGTAACAGCATGCCGAGATATATCATGTCAGTTTACTTGTCAAGAGTGCGCCACAGCGGGCCACTATCGTGTTCTATTCTTACAATATTATGAATGAGAGAAACTTGCATAAAATAACTAGAGACATATTCTTGCTGCTAAGGAAAAGATCTACAACTTCCACGTTGGGAGTTGGGAGAAATTCGAGCAATAATTCAGTCAATTAGGACATATAACAGTTAGTAATAGTCAAAATATGCATTATGCGGCCTATTCTGCGACATGCATGCAACTGCGACACCATATGCGCCTACTGCGACATGCGCCTTAATGCGGCAAATGCGCGACATGATATGCGCCTATCGCGACATGCGCCTCATGTGGCTCAACTGCGACATGATATGCGCCTACCGCGACATGCGCCTCATTGCAACATGCGCCTACTGCGACATGCGCCTTCTGCGACATGATATGCGGCTACTGCGACATGCGCCTCATTGTAACATGCGCCTACTGCAACATACGCCTTCTGCGACATGATATGCGGCTACTGCGACATGCGCCTCATTGCAACATGCGCCTACTGCGACATGCGCCTTCTGCGACATGCTGTTCATGCTGCAGATGAACATAGAAATGACCAAAAATTGTTTTGGCCATAACTTCCTCATCCGAAGTCGAAATCAAGCGAAACAAAAGCCAAAACTACATGAAATTGAATTCTCTACAACATAGAAACACTAGTTTTCGAAAATAACCAAGTTTTAGAGATCAAAACCAAGAAAAACCGAAAAGTTTACAAACTTAGATCTACAAGAATCTATCCATCAAATCCAAAAATGTCAAGTTCTAAAGAGGCTTAGAATCAAGTAAGGAAGAGAATGGAACAATAAAACTTGAGATCCATCATGAAGCAAGTTTGCACTTGCCTAGCTCTCTTTCCTGGTAGGTGGAAGAGTAAATGGTGGAGAAGAAGAAGTGAAGGAGAAGAATAAATGAAGAGACAGAGTTAGATGGAAATATAAATGAGGGTGGTGGTGGTAGGTGGGGGTTTTCTTTTGGTTCATGATGAACCCACAAGCAAACCAAACCAAGCTAAGCCGAACCAAGCTAAGCCATAACAAATGACATGCCAAAATAACCATGCAGGAAAATACGAAATACGAGTCAAGAATACGTACACGTATACCAAGATACGTAATACGAACTATAGGCATTACATCCTTTTCCACAGCGGTGTATCTATGCTCAGGCCCTATCATCATTCGGCTGAGATAATATATAGCTTGTTCATGTCCCGTATCGTTGTTTTGTGCTAGTAGAGCACCGAGGGAATGCTCCATCGCTCGCACACAGAACAAAAACGACTTTCCAGCGACCGGAGCCACCAGGACTGGAGGATTCGACATATATTTTTTAATACTGTCAAAGGCGCGCTGACACTCTTCATCCCATACGAAGGAGACGCCTTTCTTCATGAGGTGTGTGAATGGTTGACATCATCCGGAGAGGTTAGAGATAAACCTCCTGATATAAGCTAGCCTCCCTTGAAGGCCTTTGAGTTCTCGGAGATTTCTCGGGGGACCCATCTCCATGATTGCCCTCATCTTCTCAGGGTCTATATGGATTCCCTGGGCGGTAATGATAAAACCCAAGAATTTTCCACTGGATATGCCCAAGAAGGATTTGGTGGGATTCATCTTCAAGTTGTGTGCTCGCATCAGATCGAATACTGTCCTCAGATCGTGCAGATGATCTTCCTTAGAGCGGCTTTTGACGGCGATGTCGTCGACATAACATTCCACTGTCTTACGCAGGTGATCTCTGAAGATGACACTCATAGCTCGTTGATATGTGGCACCGACATTCTTTAAACCAAAGGACATGACTGTGTAACAGTACACGCCAATCGGCGTTCGAATGATGTATGCTTTTCGTCGTTAGGAAACATCTTGATTTGGTTGTATCCTGAGAAGCCATCCATGAACGACATGCGCTCAAAGCCACGTGTTGTCAATCATTATGTCCGTAATTGGAAGAGGGAACTCATCTTTAGGACATGCTTCGTTCAGATTCCGGAAGTCGATGCAAATTCGGATCTTCCCATTCTTCTTGAGGACCGGTACTATGTTGGCCACCCAGTCGGGATGTTCCTCACGGATGAAGCCGCTGGCTATTAGTTTGTTGACCTCAGCTTCGATAGAATTCATGATATCTGGGCGGAACCGTCGTTGCTGTTGCTTGACCGGCTTTGCGTCCGGATGAATGTTGAGCTTATGGAGTGCAACCTCGGGGTTTGGCCCTGGCATGTCTTCATAACTCCAGGCGAACACGTCAATGTACTCTTTGACGAGTTGTAATAATGACTCTCGTTCTTCGTCCGTCAGACTTTTTCTAACGAAGATTGGCTTTGAAGAGGATTCATCGCCGAGGTCAACTTGCATAACCTCATCTTCGGTAGGGGGATCTCTTTGTTCGAAACGCTTCTCCCATTGCACATCTAGCTGTTGGACCCAAGGCTCTAACTCGAGAAGTTCAGGTACGTCTTCATCTTCTTCGTAGGCATCGGCAAATGCCATGTTGACAGACCAAGCTTGCCTGAATATGTCTCCGATGCTGACATCCGAATCGGAAGTGGGTGATCCAGTCGAATGTGGATGCCATTCGCATTCCTCATCCGAGCTCTCCGGAGTTGTTGCAGGCGTAACATAGCCTAGACCACGTCTGGTCTTGCTATAATAATCCCGTGGTTTTCCAGCCGGGACTGGCAATTGCAAAGATAATCGCCGGCCGGTGCCGTAGTTCAAGCCTGGCGTAACCTCCATATCATACCCTTGTTTTTGCATGAGGTACTTGGAGCGGGAGCTATATAGATAAAGAGGCAGTCTCCCGGTGTCGGGTTCAAGATCGACTTCCTCTGGCCTGAAGGACTGTTGACCATTCTTTCGGCCGAAGATAATTGGATGATCTTCTCCCTCGACTATGAAGCAAGCGCCTTCCACGGGAGTAAGTTGGTTCGTGGTATAGACATTCGTCACTTGTGTGTGTAAGTTGGTGCCTATACCGTGTTCCATAGCATACATTATACGGAGCTTGTTAAGCTCGAGGTAGTTCAAAGATAGCCCTTTATTGATAAAATAAGATATCTTTTCTGGTGGTATCACATCATTAGCAGAAGGAACATCTGTGTACGCAGCAACATATTTGGCTAGCTCTAGCTCCTCTTCAGCCACCCCCTGTATTAATGAATGTGAGGATGACCTGGGCAGCTTGATCATCAAAGGTCCTACTGGTGGTGTTGAACGTGGGGTCGTTGGCGCACTAGCGGTCCCTGGCGTAGCGCTTGGTGCTGGACGTGGAGTGGTTGGTTCACTAGCGGCCCCTGGCTTAGCGCTTGGCTGTCGACTTGTCCTGGTAAGACGAATGATCATCGGCTTAACAGAAGGATTGATCTCTTCTGATTGTTGTTGGCCGGCTCTTGGCAGTCTGATTGTCAGCGGCTCCCCAGTGGGTCTCGGCCCTTGGCTAGACCTTGGAAGTCGGATAACCATCTACTCCTTTTGTGCGGTGAGCACCGGGAGACTAGTTGCTTCTTTACGCAGAGTGACTACAAGAGGTGCATTTCTGCCTGGTTTGCGGGGCTAGAGATGGATCTTCAGAGGTTCTTCTGATCCCATTGTAGCCTCCGTCTGCTCTTGAGCATCCTCTTTGATCAAGTGCCTTTTCGATTTCTCGTACAGACAGGAATCCGAATAGTAGGATTCAACCCCTTTAAAGGGATCGATGTCGGCGAATTTCGTCTTTACGAAGCCGTGCTTGTCGACATATTTGAAGCACTGATGCAATGTGGAAGGCACGATCATATAATCGTGTATCCACGGACGTCCCAGGAGAATGTTGTAGGACGTATCTGTGTCTATGACATAGCAAGTCACTTCCGACTGAAGGTCGCCAATTTGGCATTTCAGGCGAATCTTCCCAATAGGGTAGCTTCTTCCTGAATTGAAACCGCTGATGGCGGTGCTGGTAGGTGTCAGCCGATGCATATGGATGCGCAGGAGGTGAAGCAAGCTCTTCGGAATGATGCTTATTGAAGAACCGGGATCAATGTGCATCCGATCCACCTTGATGTCGTCGACGTATCCAGTGTAATACAGAGGGCGATCGTGTAGGTTGGTTTTGATGAGCATATCCTGCGGAGTGAACACAATGTTGGGCATTGCACATGTACAAGCGCTGTCATGGAGATCCGCTGGCGAGCTCTCGCCTGTAAGCTTGACCTGAGCCAAATACGCGTCGGCATTCTGGAGTGCTTCGCTCAGTGCGATGCGAACATCCTTGGAGAGCCCCAAGAGCTCATATAATGACAATTTGGCTGGTGTGTTGGCCAATTGTGCCAGGATGTCAAAATTGTAAGGCCTCTCCAGCACCTGAGGCGCGTCTTTACGGAGCGGCTTGTCAAAGCGGGTCTTCTTTGGCTTAGGCTTGTCGGCCGGCGGAGGCTGAGAGGGTCCTGGGGCATCAGCAGTGGCCGGCTGACGTTCTTCAGCCGAGTTACCCGGCATGGGTTGAGATTGTGCACCGGACCGGGTAACGACAGCTGTCGCTTCTTCGATACCGGCTGAGATTGTGTGGCAGGACTTAGTCTTCCCGTCCTTCTTGCCGGTAGGGGATGATGCTGACTGAGTTACTTCAGGCACCAAGTCCGGGTGGACCCACATGACCTCCCCTCTTGACGTAGTGAGAGGCACCAGCCCAGTCGTCTGGTCTCGGGGAGGTGGAAGATTAGTAACCTCCATTGTTGCCCGGGGGACGGGTACTACGCCATCTTGAGTCCTCGTTGGAGGGAAGCTGCCGAATTGGACCGACACCATGTTGGCAGCCACGGTTACCTCCTCGAAATTAATGGCCAGAGCCTTGGAATCGATGAGGTTCTGGATGTCCGCTTCAATTGGAAGCAATCTTGAGTAGCGTGGTGGACGTAGCGGTGGAAGTGACAGTACTTCGGGCTCTCCATCTCTGCAGGTCGAGCTTCACGTCTTGGCGGTGGGAGTTGAATTCTGTCTCCTTGCAAGAGCATGTCAAAGATGGGCTTGACATGGCTATCCTCGAAGGAGTAAGTCACCTGAGGCCACTGCTTCTCTGCCTGCTTTGGCTCAGGCTTCTGGGCTGTATCGGCCACCATAGCCTGTTTGCCTTTGGTGTTTCGGTTGTTAGAGGAATTACCGCCGTTGTTGTTGTTGGTATTAGGGCGTTTGCCCTTATCCTCTCCATCCGAGATATGTAGCCCTAGTTGGCGAGCCTTCTTCAGCTTTGCTTCTGCGCTAGTGGTGCTGATGATGAAGGTCTTCCAGTCTTTAAATTGACTTTCGCCCATCCAGAGGCTGATTGTGGGAAGCAGCTTCTTTTGGCAAATCTCAATTAAAGAAGAGTCTGGGTTACTGGAGGGCAATTTCATCGCGGTTTGGCGAAACCGCTCAATGTAATTCCTTGTCAGCTCTTTTTCTCCTTGGACAACGTCCATGAGGGTTGACATTATCACATCTTGTCCCACCTCATAGAACCTTTCCAAGAACATATGTTTGAAGCCGGCGAAGGAATGGATGCAGTTATCCGGCAAGTTGCGGTACCAATCAAATGCGACCCCCTCTAATGCCCCAATGAACAACCTCGTGAGGATGGCGTCGTCATGCAGCAGATGGTCTGTTGTGACCTCGAAGTAGGTCATGTACCGGCTCGCAGAGGTCTTCCCGTCATATGGATTGATGTTGAATGGTTTGTATCGTGGAGGGAAGGGGACATCTCTCTATGCAGCGGGATACGGCTGTCGTATCCTGAGGTCCTGAGAGGTTTTTCGGGCGTGAAACATTGCCCGGAGCTCCTGGACTTCTCTTCTCGCCTCCCTGGCCTCTTCTGCAGCAGTGGGAGCCGATACTCCGGGTGGATTGTCGCCCGGGGTTGGTGCGGTCGTGTTTGAGTCCGCATTGGCGGCGGGACCCAAGCTTGTTTGACCAGGTGTCCTTGCTTGTAGAGCCGGTAGGGCCGCCTTGATCTCGTCCACTGACTTAACCAAGGTATGAAGTATGGCCTCGAGAGTGTCGAGGCGTTGCCGATCACTGGGACCGTCTTGATCATTCTCAGTCATGAATACTGTCTTCACGTGAGGAGAAGTGGAAGGCACTGTAGAAGATGTGCCCTCCGAATCATACCCTTGCACAGAGAAGTCGTCGGGGTACGTGGGAATGTTCTCCTCTGGTTCGGACTCGGAGGAGGTGCCACCCCCTGCATAGGAGGTTGCCTCGTCTTGGGATTTGTGGACGTCTTCAGGGATGTCAGACTCCGTTGTATCTGCTGGGGGGATTGTTTCTCCAGGTTCATCTTCTTGGAACACCGGATTGTTGTAGATGTTCCGAGGAGTGCCACCCCCAGCTCCAACTACCCCCAGGGATGCAGATGATGAATCTCCAAGTGATGAGGCTTTCTTCTTTGAGCGGGTACCTTGATAAACCCCCTTTGTGACGGCTGTGGACAACCCCCTAGATGAGAGTTTCTTGGTCATGCTGGTTGAGATAATCGGGCTGGAGGTATTTATTTTCTTCCCTCCTTTGCCGATAGGGACCTTCCGGGCAGAGTTACAAGAGGCAAAAGGAAGCGCCTCGTCTCCCGAGCTTTGTTCTAGGACTGGTCCTGGCTGCTGCAGTCGTTGGAAGACGGACTGTCGGTCCTCTTGTACTGCTGTCTTGTTGCAGCAGCAGTTGACAATGAGTTGAGTGCAATGATGTCCATGGAAGGACTCTTTGCACACCAAGGTTTCTTCTCTTTCCTTGCGCTTGTGAAGAATCACATCTTGCAAGTCAAGTATATTTCGATCAACCTTTACACTCGTTTTGTGGGCCCGAAAATCCCGAGCACATGAGTGCGTTGGTATCATGTTTGCTTCCTGATGCGGGGCTAGTAAAAGCACTTGCCCTCGATCATTGTTGGGAGACTCTTGGGATCCACCCTGTCTGTTTGCCGCCGGGGGCTGGACACGGACGGTTCTGTACAACTTTCTATCAGAGGCCCACATAACAGTTAGCGGGACTCTCTGATGGTCAGAGGTTGGGACAGCTGACTGAGCTCGACGAGCCCGCGCTGTCCTAGACTTCTTCGCTCTAGCACCCGAGGGCGCATAGTAGGAAGAGTCCAAACTGTGCCGCAATCTGGCACATTCTCATTGGAGCTTCTGATGTCAGGACCGCATGAGAGGCGGTCGAAGACTGAACCCGAGCCACGTAGAGCAGATGGTCGGCGGCTGGGATTGGATGCCGCATAGGTCATCTCCCTGCGGCTAGGGTTGGTGGCCGCATAGGCATTCTGCATGCGGCTGGAATTGGTGGCCGCATGAGCCTTTTGCATGCGGCTGGTACCCTTATGCGGTTTCTTCCTGGACCGCATAGAGTTTCCATTTGCTCCCGCAAGTCCAGCATCGTAGTGTTTTTCTTTGTCGGACTTGGGGACAACAGGGTCCTCTGCGGCCTGAAATGGGGCCGCATGTGAGTCTTCTTCGCCGTCTTGGGCAGCAGAGAACACTTCTTCCAGAGCTTGGGAAGGGACAACAGTTTTGGGCCTCCACTCCCTGCGGGCCTTCTTTGGGCCGGCTCGCTTCTGGATGGGGCTAGCGCTCCCCTCGGAGAGCATCTCTTCAAACGCTTGTTGGTCGAAGCGAACAACCAGCATCTGTTACGTGGAGCCGAGTTTGGCTGCGTCCGATTGCGTCACCAACTTCTCAGCAGTGGAGAAGTTAGTCCCCAGCAGAGTCGCCATCGTGTTTGCCATTGATTGTTGTAGAACAGAACAGTTTTATAGGAGGACTGAACTTTAACTCACAATTACAAACTCGCTTGTACAAAAGAGAGCCTAGGAACAAAATCTAGGAAAAGCAATCTAAGTACAATTGTTTAGTTTTGATTCTGGGGGATGACGGTAGAGGCTCGGGAAAGTGCTATCAACTCTGCCTTACTCCTTGGACGATCGAACGCAACCTCGGTTCCGGCGAAGAAATGCTCTCTCTCTGCCTGGGTGTGTATATCTCTCTGTGTGTATCTGTGTGTGTGTACAAGGGAATAGCACCTTGCTATTTATAGGAATTCATGAGTAATGGGGGTGTACAGCCACGTGGCTAATTTTGGGCCACATCCTTGTACCTGTGCCTCGAGAAGTGGGCAGCTGGGGATTGGTTAAGATTGATCATGATCTGTTTGTTGCACTAAATCCGAACTGTTAAGACTTGGTCAATTTCTGCCACGTGTCTCAACTGCTACTCTGTGGCGAGCCGCATGAATGATGCATCCTGGCTGAGCCGCATGAAGGACTGTCCCATAGCCGAGCCGCATGAAGAGTGTCTCATGACCGGGCCGTATGAAAGTTGTCTCATGGCCGAGCCGCATGAGAGTGGTCTCATGACTGAGCCGCATGGGGGTGGTCTCATGACCGAGCCGCATGAGAGTGGTCTCGTGACCGAGCCGCATGAGAGTGGCCCCATGACTGAGCCGCATGAGAGTAGTCTCATGACTGAGCCGCATGAGAGTCGCATATGCGATCCGCATAAAGAGTTGTCTTTGGAATTTGTGAACTGTGCCAGATATCATGATGATTTTCTCGTCTTTTTAGGAGCATGTCATATCTTGTCTTTATGTCGGAGTCATCATCTCTGTCAGAGCTGTCGCCTTTATGTCAGAGTAATTATGGCAGCTGTATAGGTAGATTTTGAACCGCATAAGGCCGCATGAAGCTTCCTGAGCCGCATGAAGCTTTCTGAGCCGCATGAAGCTCCCAAGGATTTTGAGCCACATGAAGCTCCCCAGGTTTTGAGCCGCATGAAGTTTTATGTTGATTCTGGGCCGCATAGAAATTCCTATTCTTTTCCATGCTTCTACAGGGACGAGATGAGTAGAGTTCAATACTCCCCTTCAAGTTTGACATGTAATGAATGTCACAACTTGGAAGCAACTTATTAAATGAAGAGTAGTGGCAAAGAGTATTAAAGAGTGGGCGAAAGAGAGCGAGAACTTTAGCCAATTTTGTGGAAACAAAAAGATGTTGTCAAAATAGGAATGCTGATGAAAATGAATTTAAATGAGTTGCGACGTAGAGTTGCACGATGGTCCCGCTTAAACTATGGGGCAAACCGGATTTGTGACAGAGAATGAGTCGACAATTTTTTTACATCACAAAATTAAAAGAATACATGAATAAAAATAAACAGAAAAAGAAAGAAAGAAAATGTGGATGTGACTTAACTCGCGGGAGAACTATCTATAGTTATTGTAGAGAAGAAGAAGTCACAGTATCCCACAATCATTAGAAGCATTATGACCGGATCTAGACTTCGTGATCAGATCTTGTTGTAGAAGACTAGACTAGATCTTGTCTCTGGCTAGCGAATCAGGAGGGGAACCACAAACCATGGGACAAACCAAATCTAGATGCGTGCCTGTGCTGGAGAAGATGAACTACTATATCTCTTATGCGCTGGGATGTCCTAGGAAAGAAATTAATCAATATTGTAAATTGACCACAGACTCACCAAAAATGGAATACAACGACCAACGAGAGATGGCCGCCACAATCTCGACTGGGATCCATTCTTCAAAATAAGGAAGCACTCACCCCTCACCGTTCGTCTGGAGTCATCGTCGTCAACAATGGAAGAACGGGGTGACGTCGAAGTTAAAGATGAGGATCGGGGAGGCAAGAATCGTTGTCCGAAGCATCGCCATGACTGCGAAGGGGTCTGGAGTCATCGTCCTTTGCAAAGAGGTCGTCTAAACTCACGGTGAAGGCCTCGCCGTGGTCATAGGCTTGAAGGAAGGTCATGCTATTCGTCAGAGACTTAGAAGAAGAAACCAGATCTGGTTGTTGGTGTCGGACTCGGCGTTGGAGAAGATAAGTAGAAGATGAGATCTAGCTAACATCGTGACGAACGGTGAGGCAAAGGTAGGCGAGACGGTTACTCGTCTATACGAGGAGAGAATCCTGCGCTGGGGTCATGCCGACGATGAAAACGACAAGGAAGCCGTCGATGTCACACTGGAAGCGATGTGGAGATGACAACACTATTCTTGGTGCGGGAAGGAATAGGGAAGATGAAGATAAACAGAGGAAGAGGGAGTTTGGTGCGTTCTCTTGATGCGAACAATTAAAAGAGGCAGGGAAGAGTTGGCTGTTGATGCAACCTCTTCGATTTAGTGCAGAAGCAAGGAAGGAGAGGTATGTTATACAGATCTTGGAATGTTGTGGTTTTGATCTGGTTTTGTTGGCTATGGCTTTAGGGATGAAGATGTTTCTCTATTAGAGAGGAAAAGACGAAGGAGAAGAACTATTGGAAAAGAAACTATCAATAATCAGCGTTTCTCTAATGTGTGCCTCTTGATAATGGCTGAGAATAGAAAATAAAACTAGGATTAAATGTCCTAAAGGAGATGGGAATTTGGTTTGGTAGGGAGGAAAAGGATAGAGGCTATGATTTGGAAAGGTGGCTAGGCTTTAGGATTAGGGTTCATGGAAAATGAATAGCTAGGATTGAAGCTTTAGAATGAGCAAGGGTCTGGATCACGCCTTTCGTGGTACCATGTAGAAAAATAAAGAGTACATTGCTACTAAATGCATATTTCATTATGGCTCTAGGTCTTATAATATATAGAACTTACAAAAGTGATAAAGCCATTAAGAAATTAAATAAAGCTAATTTTTTTTCACACATACCTTCATTGATGTACAAGCATTGCTTACATTTATACCCAACAAATTCCTGTCCTAATCCATGCTAGTTTTTAGACATTTGCCTAATTGTTGTCAATAATCCGTACAGTGTCATATCTGTTTCCGTAATTTGTTTCCGTGCTTTACACACAGTTTCTGTTGGCCATTTATGATTATTAGGAAGGGGAGATTTTTTATTCTTTTTGGAGACAAACAGAGAGATGTGCTAGTGGGGCTGTTGTGGATGCAAAAACTTCTCTTACCCAGTAATCCTAGTATGACAACCATTTGATAGTGACCGGAGTCGTCATCTAATGAGCCAATATGGTTCTTGTTGATTCTCTGTACCCCTTTTCTTATCTATAAATTATTAGCCTAAATGATATTCGTGCATTTTTAGATATTTCCTGTCACTGTATATGTTTTTGCATCATGCACTTAATATCTTGGTATTGGCATTATTTCCTTTGCTTTCTTCTTGTATCTTGTCCTCTTTACTGATGTCTTGCAGATAATTTTGACTGACCAGAGGATCATACACGATATGTCAGGAAGTTAGTTCCTGTCTTGACTCTTACGAATTCTTCTTAGTAGTCCTTGAACCTTGCATGATTCCATCTTCTTTGTTAAGGAGTGGTTCAAACGTCTGGACAATCAGAATTTATGGCCATAATGAAACTAATGAATATGTTTTTCTCCCTCAATATTAGTAGTACTCACTTTCTAGAATTATATGTAGCGTTTCCATGGTCCATATATTCATTCTTATACTTTTGCTCTAACATGCAGGTTCTTGCTGAGAAACTTCCAGAACTACTTGATTTTCCCAAGGATCTCGTTAGTTTGGAATCTGCTTCGAAGGTATGAAGTAACTTTTGGTTGTTAGGTTCTTCATTGTTTTGTTAGTTATGAGCTGATTAGGTGAATAAAAAACTAATTGTTGTAGATACAATTGAAGACTTTAGCAGAGGAGATGCAAGCAATAAGCAAAGGGCTAGAGAAAGTTGAACAGGAACTAACAGCATCTGAAAATGATGGTCCTGTATCAGAAATATTTTGTAAGGTATTTATGCATATTCAGCTACTTTGTGTAAAATATTGGAGTTGCTTGACATTAAGTAGTAGGTAGATGCAATTTTATACAGGGAAGTACACCATAAATTCATAGAATAGTCATTGTTTTTGCTTATGAGATGCTTTGGTTTTGTTTGGTGTTTGTACAATTGCAATCTGGAAGCATACTATGGTTGAGATGAGTCTGTTTAAAGTTAATAAATAATTCAGGCCAGAATAATTTTTATTTTACCTATGCAGAATTATTTTAATTTTTGCTTGTTTAAGACCCTAAGGTTTGCAGTAGTTACTACTTCCATTTTTAGTTGGATGCACTTGAAAATGTGATAATGTCTTTGTGAGTTTTTGTAATTGGGGTTATGAACTAGAGGTAATTTTTTATTATGATATCATAGTAGCTTTACTAGTGCTAGCGATTTTAACTTTTGGTCAAATAATTATTTATCCATAACTTGGTTGCCACTCTTTAAGTTCTTCGAACCTGAAGCAAAATATTATAAGTGGAACCTACAAAGTTGCATTTCTAGAGGAGGAAACTTAAACTAAAATCGTCATGTAGAAACTTCTTGTTATTGATTGCAAGGCAGGTAAGTGTACATGTTTATCTAGACCTGCTGCATGGTTTTAGTTTTGTAACCTGCTATGTCTCTCTAGTCCCGCTACTGACTCGATTTATTGGACTGAATATGATTGGTTAATGAGCCATAAGTGTTAAAAATGAATTAAGTGTTGGGTTTTCTTCTTCTCTGTTTGTCTGCTATACGCCTCATTCAAGGAAAAGACATAATTAGAACAGAAAAGCTCCCTGTTTCTTATGTGTACGATACATGTGGACTTCATGTGAAGTGCAATGGCATGTTTCTGTAAAAAACCTATTAGTAGGAAAATACTAATTACATATTCAATGATGACAATTTATGTATCAAGACAAGTCTTCCGGTTGATGACTAGTAAACTGTTCAAAATGTTTATTGTGTAATTGGCAAGGCTTCTTTATTCTTAACCACATCTTTCTTCAGAATAATAATGCCAGCTGGACTTATTTTATTCACAATTTTTTAACTTTTATGTCAGACTTTGAAAGACTTTCTTGTAGTTGCTGAAGCCGAAGTGAGATCCTTGACTTCACTTTACTCTAATGTGGTATGTACTGATATTGTTGTTCAGTGAAGAAGTATCAGTGGAAGAATAACTTGAAAATGCTTTTACTTGTGGAAATCTCATACAGAAGAAGTACCTGACATGAGCTTTTGCAGGGAAGGAACGCAGATGCCTTAGCTCTTTATTTTGGAGAAGATCCTGCACGTTGCCCTTTTGAGCAAGGTATTAGCTGTTTGTCCTGGAATGATTCAGTGCTTGCCTAAAATTTTCTTACCGTTTCTGGATTTTAATGTGCTAGTCAATGTAGTCTTTTGGCTTTTCTGGTTGGTAAATGCACTTCCTAATAGAGTGATAGTAAATATTTTCATCTGGAGCTTTGATCTATGAAAATTTGAGACGGTAAATCCTTGTTTGTATGAGCTTAAACTCTTATAACCAAGAAATAGTTATTCTTCAAGGTTTTGCTCGAGAACCCTTTCACATAGGTGACTTAGCCAGGAATTATGCAAGCCTACGTCGGACCAAGGTTGATAGGTGTGCATACTGTTGACATGTCTGTCATGGAGCCTTATCAATGCAGAGAGCGTGCTTTACTTAACTGTATCTGTTTATTGCGATAAGCCGATTGCTAACTATTTATTATGTTTTAAGGGAACACTATTTTTCTCTTGAAACATGAAAATTGTGGTTGGTTTTTGCTAAATGACTTTCCACTGTGATTTTGCCCAGCTAGTCTATTTCACAATTTTGGACATAATATCAGTGTTGGAGCTTTTCCTTTGTAACATGTGAAGAGAGCTTGCTCTCAACACATGCCTAGTAAAGTTTAGTCCCACATTGGAAAAGCATCATGAGGTATCTCAATATATATACTTGGTATGTGTTGTTGAGATATGCACATTGGGTGGTGACTCTAAGGAGGGAACCATGTGGGTGATTTTATTAGGAGGTAAGGTTAAGACTCCATGGTAAAGCATTAGCTTTTTGCTCTTGGAATTTATTCCTTTGGGAGCTAAGCCCCGTAGGGGCTTAGCGACTCGGACTCGGGCTCATGAGGCGTAATGTGGCGTTTTATTGGCGCACTTTGCACTTAGCACATCAGCATCGTCGCTAGGCGCATAGTGTGCTTAAGTTGCGATCGTTGCGCGAGCCTTTTGCGTAGCCGTTCGCGCGCCAGTTCGCGCTGTCCGATCGCGTGACCAGTTGGCGTGGCCAGATGCCGCGGCCAGATCGCGCGGCCAGATGGCGCGCCAGTTGGTGCGCCAGTAGGCGCGACCTGTTGGCGCTGCAGTTGGCGCGCGGTTTGCGTGCGGTTTGCGCAGGGTGCGCGCGGTGCGCGTATTGCGCTAGTGCGCATGGGAGCGGTTGGGCGCCATTGGCGCTGGTGCACAGCTTGCGCGCGTTGTGCGCCATTTAACTCAGATCGTGTCTATGCACGATTGAGCAGTTACAACATATTCGAGACGGTTTTTTTCTACATCTCGAACTTGTTGCTAACTGGACGGTTACAGAGCGGGACTATAAAAGCTTCTCTGCTCTCTCTCTCTCTCTCTCTCTTAGGGTACAGAATATACAAGTATTCAGTACACAAGTTTCTTACGAATCCAGAGAGTTCAAGAGAGAAGAGAAGTGTGCCAGCACCAGTGCCACTTAGCGCTGGAGTCTGTACCATCCAAGGAGTCAGAAGAGCGGAGTGTTCCAAAGTTCTCCGTCGAACTTGCTGGTTCCTAGAAGCTGTTCGTGTGGGGGCGAATCAAGCTTTGAGCGCCGGTGATAATTCACCCCAGTATGCTTTCTTCCTCTGATCTAATCAGAACCTTCAGTTCTTCCATATCCACTTGCAACTCGTTCTGAACGAGAACTTCTCTGATCTAATTAGAAAAGTTAGTGGACGTTCGTTGCTGCTGCTGCTACGAATTCTTCTGTGTCTTCTTCGAAGTAACACATTAGTTTTCGTCTTTCAGAATCCTCCAAGGATCTCTGTTTTGCACCTTCCTTGAAGTGTTGCTATGAAACATTGTTCTTACAATCGTTTCATTTCTCAGTTTTCCATCGAAAATTACGCCCCGGGACTAACAATCTCAAAGCTTGATTCAAAGATGGAAAACTTTCGTGCTTCGATAATCAATCCTAACTTCACAAAGTTAGAGCAATTTAATGGTGAACACTATCAAATCTGGAAAAGGAAGATTAGCCTCAATATTCAATTCTCTGACGTTGATCATGTGTTTTTTGAGGAGGAACCTACTATTCCAGAAACTGGATCTGCAGCCGCAATTTTTGCTGCTACTGAGAACCAGGCCAAGTGGAGACATCTTAAATGCTATGGAAGACTCCCTTGCAGAATCATATTCAAAGAAGATTATTGCCAGAGAGATTTGAGAGTCTCTGGAGAAACTATACGAAGATGATAAGAACCGAAGCAAGATATTTTTAGTTGAAAAATATCACAAGTGGTTCTTCGAAGATGAGAAGCCAATGCTGCAGCAGGTGAAGGAGTTCCTGAAGCTGCGACAGAAGTTGGATGATGAGGCGATGCCCCTCTCCGACAAGTTTGTTGTTGGAGGGATCGCCTCTAAGCTCCCCGCTAGGTGGAGCAAGTTCTATGCGAACATGCATAGGAAGAAGTTGGAGATCAGTCTGGAAGATCTCCTGCAGGAAGTATATGTTGAGGACCAAATGAGCGCTCAACTGAAGGTGGACGCATTAAGCATGCGACTTCCCACAGCAAGAAGAAAGACCCTAACAATCTGAAAGTTAAGGGAACTTCCTTCCAGAATCAGAAGGCAAAGTCTCAGATGCCTTGTTTCAAGTGTGGCAAGAAGGGCCACTTCAAGAGTGAATGCAAAGCGAAGACCAAGCAATCAGAGCAAAGTGAGCTTAGCATGGTTTCTATGATCACTGACGTTGTTGCAATGATTGCGCAGGTCACTGCTGTAGGGGCCGACTCTGACTGGTGGCTAGACACTGGTGTCACCTGCCATGTCTGCTCAAGCAAGGAGTGGTTCACCACCTATACGCCAACTTCTGAAGTTGTTATGGTGGCGAACCAGGCACAAGCTGAAGTGCTCGGGATCGGGACGGTGGTTTTGAAGCTGACTTCGGAGAAGCCTCTGACGCTTTAGGGTGTGAAGCGTGTACCTGCTATCGCAAAGAACCTGATCTCGGGAGGCCTACTCTGTAATGCAGGCCTCAGGATGGACATCAATGATGGTCAAATGGTGATGTCCATAAAGGGAACATACTTCGGAAAAACTTTTTATACTGAAGGAATGTTTAAAATTCAGCTTGTAAATCAGTCCAAAGTTGTTAATGCAATCACTCATTCTGCTTATACTCTTGAGTTGTAGCATAATAGATTAGGACACGTTCATTGTAAACGAATAAACAGCATGTCTAGTCTAGGTCTTATCTCCAAATGAGGGGGTAAGGTAGAGAAATGTAAAATTTGTGCTCAAACGAAGATCACATGGAAACCTTTTCCTCGGGTTAATCGAAGCACAGATCTTCTGGAGTTGGTACACTCCGATATCTATGACTTCAAACAATTCTCTACAAAGGCCGGGATGAAGTATTTCATAACCTTCATCGATGACTTCTCAATGTACGCTTTCGTCTACCTTCTGAAGGCTAAAGACGAAACATTCGAGAAGTTCAAAGAGTTCAGGGTCGAGGCTGAGCAGCAGACTGGACAACAACTCAAGAGAATAAGAAGTGATCGAGGTGGAGAGTACCGATCTCATGAATTCACATCATTTTATAAAGAACATGGAATTGTCAACGAGACCACTGCACCGTACTCTCCTCAATCAAACAGAGTAGCAGAGAGGAAGAACAGAACTTTGACAGAAATGATTAACTCAATGTTGTTGACTGCGGGTCTTCCAAAGTGCTACTGGGGAGAAGCTGCATTGACGGCCACTTTTATTCTAAATAGAGTGCCTCATGCAACTTCAGACATTACTCCTCATGAACTCTGGTTCAAGGTCAGACCTAACTTGAATGTCATTCGAGTGTGGGAGTGTCTGGCATATGTGAAGTTTTCAGATCTGAAGATTTAGAAGCCTGGAACAAGGACTACAAAGACAATTTTTTTGGGTTATGCCGAAAAGAGTGATGCTCGGAGATTTCTTGATATTGAGTCAAATCATATCATTGAATCTCGCGATGCAGAATATTTTGAAGACAAATTTGCAAGGTACAAGAACATTATTCTTGTGGACATTCCGGAGAACAATGAGGGTGCGCAAGAAACTGGAGTTTTCAATGAAGATGTAGTCCAAGAAGATGTTGAAACAACGGTTGAACCAGAACTCGCTGAGCCGTCAGCTAAGTGTGTGAGGAGGCTGAAGGACTTCGGAAATGACTTTGTCACCTATCATGTGGAAGCAGATCCGCTTACTTATGATGAGGCGATGAAGACCAGAGACGCAGTTTTCTGGAGGGAGGCGATAGACAATGAAATTGATTCCATCACCTCAAATAACATTTGGGTGTTGGTTGATCTTCTTGAGGGAGCAAAACCCATAGGATGCAAATGGATCTTCAAGAAAAAGATGAAAGCAAATTGAACTATTGACAAGTTCAAGGCTAGGTTGGTAGCCAAGGGATTTTTTCAGAAGCAGGGGATCGTCTACTTTGACACGTATGCTCCAGTAGCCCGGACGACCACCATCAGAGTGTTGATTGCTCTCGCAGCAATACATAAGATGGTGATACATTAGATGAATATGAAAATGACTTTCCTAAATGGCGAGCTGACCGAAGAGATTTACATGCAACAGTCAGAGGGATTTGTCGTCAAGGGTCTTGAAGACAAGTCTGCAAGTTGGTGAAGTCCTTGTACGGTCTTAAACAAGCTCCCAAGATGTGGCATGAGAAATTTGACAAGGTTATAAGGTCAAATAGCTATAGGGTTAGTGAGACGGACAAGTGTGTTTACACAAAGTTCGCTGATGGAAGAGGTGTAATCGTTTGTCTGTACATGGACGACATGCTATTTCTAGGTACGGATATGGGCTGTGTCACAGAGACAAAGAAGTTCATCTCGAGCAAGTTCAGTACGAAGGACTTGGGGGCAGCTGATGTGATCTTAGGGATAAAGATCGTCCGGACAGACAATGGACTAGCGCTGTCACAGTCTCATTATATTGAGAAGATGATCATACGTTACGGGTATCATGATCTTCCAGGGATCGATACGCCTTACAGTTGTGATCTGAAACTGAAGCCTAATTCGAGGGAAAGCGTCAGGCAGCTGGAGTACGTAAGTGTTATCGGGAGTTTGATGTATGCTATTATTGCCACAAGGCCTGACATAGCTTTCGCCGTGGGAATGCTGAGTCGTTTCACGAGCAACCCAGACATTGAGCACTGGAAAGCTGTGAAACGGGTTATGAGATATCTCAAGAAGATTTAGACATATGCACTGTACTACAGCAGAGATCCGCCAGTAGTAGAAGACTTCAGTGATGCCAGCTGGTGCTCAGAGTTGGAGAGCGAGAGGTCCATATGTGGATTTATTTTCACAATGGGTAGAGTTGCTATATCGTGGAAGTCGAAGAAGCAGACTATGCTCTCGCGGTCATCCATGGAATCTGAGTTATTTGCACTAGATACCGCAGCGGAGGAAGCATAATGGCTTCGGGAGCTCATGTATGATCTTTCATTGGTTGGCACGCAAATACCGGTAATACCGATATACTGCGACAACCAGGCGACTGCTGCGGTGACATCAAATGACCTCTTCAACGGGAAGAAGAGGACTGTGCAGTTAAAGCACAGGGCAATACACGATCTCATCAAGAGAGGTTATTGTAATGATTGATGTTCGGAGTCAGGAGAACTTGGCGGATCCGTTCACCAAGGTCCTCAAGCGCCAGTTGGTCGATGACACAGCAAGAAAAATGGGCTTGAAGGCATTATGATATTATGTTATTGTAATCCTACCATAAAGTTTTATGCTATTTGTAGTGTCATACTACTAAAGCCATGTCGTTTCGGTTGTGACCTCATGCTACAGTAGTATGACACTACGATGAGGTTCCCGGTAGGGGTAATGCCTCAGCTTTAGGCCATGTCATAGCGGCGTAGCACCGCAAGAGAAGCGCAAGGTTTCATGCCATGTCTCTTTAATAAAGAACTCATCTATAGTGTATGGATAGAGATAGCAAGTCGTCTCTTGAGGGTAAACTTGTAGACGTCCAAAATTATACACTGAAATCAGGCTGGCACAGGGCCTTTAATGTGCATCCAGAAGCACACATAACTACATTATGTAAGTGAAAAAAATTTCAGCTATGGTGCAGAATTCAAGGCTTAGTCCATTCTTGTATTATAGTCTGTTGTTTGACCCATGCGGGAAGATTCAAGTCGTAAACGACATCTCTCCTAATGCATGATGGACAGTTACTGTAGGGAACACTCAACTCCATATATCGAGATATGTGGGAGATTGTTGGAACTTTTCCTTTGTAACATGTGAAGAGAGCTTGTTCTCGACACATGCCTAGTAAAGTTTAGTCCTACATTGGAAAAGCATCATGAGGTATCTCAATATATATACTTGGTATGTGTTGTTGAGATATGCCCATGGGGTGGTGACCCTAAGGAAGGAACAATGTGGATGATTTTACTAGGAGGTAAGGTTAAGACTCCATGGTAAAGCATTAGCTTTTTGCTCTTGGAATTTATTTCTTTCGGACTCATACACGGACTCGGACTCGGACTCGAGCTTATCTGCTCTCTCTCTCTCTCAGGATACAGAATATACAAGTGTTCAGTACACAAGTTCCTTACGAATCCAGAGATTTCAAGAGAGAAGAGAAGTGTGCCAGCACCAGCGCCACTTAGCGCAGGAGTCCGTGCAATCCGAGGAGTCAGAAGAGTGGAGTGTTCCAAAGTACTTCGTCGAACTTGCTGGTTCATGGAAGCTGTTCGTGTGGGACGAATCAAGCTTTGAGCACCGGTGATAATTCATCCCAGCAGGCTTTCTTTCTCTCTGATCTAATCAGAACCTTCAGTTCTTCCATTATCCACTTACAACTCGTTCTGAACGAGAACTTCTCTGATCTAATCAGAAAAGTTAGTGGACCTTCGTTGCTGCTGCTGCTGCTACGAATTCTTCTGTGTCTTCTTCGAAGTAACACATTAGTTTTCGTCTTTCAGAATCATCCAAGGATCTCTGTTTTGCACTTTTCTTGAAGTGTTGCTACGAAACATTGTTCTTACAATCGTTTCATTTCTCAGTTTTCCATCGAAAATTATGCCGCAGGACTAACAATCAGTTGGTTTGGTTAATTTCCACAGTTGTCTTGACACTTCTTAACTTTGTGAGAATGTTCATCCGTGCCCACGAGGAGAACTGCAAACAGCTAGAGCTGGAGAAGAAGAAAGCACAGAAAGAAGCAGAAAACAAAAAAATGAAACACAATGCACATAAGAAGGAACCAAAATTGTTACGTTCCCAAAGTGCCAAAACCAAATAATCAGAACTCTGACGTTATACTCGCAACTTACTGACAAAGTCCTGCTTGGAGAGGAAAAAGTTCTCTCCGTTGCCTGCTACCAGCGAAGGAAAAGGCAGAAGGATATTCTACTAGGCAAGTCTTTTATAAAAGAAAATTCTTCCAATGCTGAGTTTACAGGACAAAAATATCAAAGTTGATAGGAATAAACTCTGATGGACAGACCACTATGAGAAAAAATCATGCTTGCTAGTAGGCCAGACCACTATGAGAAAAAATCATGCTTGCTAGTAGGCCAGAAAGGTATGCATCGCTACAACTTTGTGCATCCGGTGGTTTTGTTGCTTACATTTTTCTGTTGAAGATAGTCATTACATGGAGAAGAGCTCATCATGGTGGATGCTCCTTGTATAGTATTTACTAACCAGAACCCACACCATTGTAAATAAACGCAAAATATAATTTTGTTTTGTTTAAAGGTTGTCATTTTTTATTTATTTTTCCTATTGTTGTACATTTCTTTCCCACTTGTAGAGAACCGGAAGATGAAAGAGGTTTCATGATATTTATGTATCAAGGAAGAGTGATCATCTACACTTTCCTTTTTTTGATTGAATCGACATTATTATCTACACTTCTTGATCCAATTATATAGGTCTGTGAAGTTTCATTTTGGTTGATATCGGATTCAAACTTCACATTTTATGCCTTGGGCTTGATGGCATTAAGTAAAAGCTGTGGCTTGTATGTAAGAGTCGTTCATCCTGTAAAATAACTTCCATGTTGAATTTTATGCTGAGAGTATGCCCTGCTTCGAGTGAATGGCCATTACTTGGTTTTATCAAAGGCTTGTCTTGTCAATAATGAATCTTTTGGGCAGAATTTTTTTTGTTTATATTCTTCTGACTGTGATTCGTAACCACATTTAAAGTCCCTAGTCATGGATGGACGTGTGGTCTACTTTGCAGCACTGCCCATGTAAACATATGCATCTGTCAGTGGCAATTGGTCTGTAGGTTTTACTTTTGAGTGGGCATGTGCCCCACTTTTTTGCATGGGGGGTCACGTGTCCCCACATTTTGTAGGCTTTTGGGGTGTCCCCATAGCCATCTGGAGCTTCCTGCTCCCTTTTGCTTGAATAAACTTGCTTTAAAAATTTAAAAAAAAAAAAAAAAAAAAAAAAAAAAAAAAAAAAAAAAAAAGTATTATCAAAGGGCTCTGGGACTGAGACTAGAAGGTACAATTGTACATGTCAATCTCATAACTCTTCTCGTACCAAATATATTCTCTTTTCTTATAAAAATGTGGATCCCACAATAGAATCCATATTTTTATAAGAAAGACATTTAGCAGGCAGGTCTTGGAAACAACATATTGGAATTCATATTTTTATAGAAGACAACAGATCTACTCCCATCGGTCATTGGATCATCGGCAACCATCAGTCCCCTTGAAGTTAGGGACTATCAGCGTCAGAGATTCTGGTAGCAACATCGCAACAATTCCTGCAGTGACTGCCTCCACGTACTCTGCTCTCTGCACTGCACCATGAATGTCACGACCTGATCCCAATATACTGGGTCCAGTTGGATCATGTCCAGCCTGCACCGTTGTGAGACGACGGCAGTAAGCTGTATCAAACAGTAGCAACACAGGCAGATAATTCTAAAATGCGAGAATAAAAAAATATTTATTTGAACTTTAAAATTAAAACTAAATATCGAGATGAAAACAAACACACAAGCAAGTAAAGCATTTAGTTTTTACAACTCTTCTTTATCACAACTTGAAAATAGGAAAGCTAAGCAACAAGCACAACTAGAAATCCTTGGCTCCCTGGTCAGGTTCGGCTACCTCTTCAGAACTCGGATCGGGTCCGTAATAGGAACTAAAGGCAAGCTCCACGTCTTCGCAATCACCTAAATTATTGGTCTCCAGTCAGGAGGGAGCAAGAACATATATCCATATCCAGCATTCTAATAATAATAAATGATGCAAGAGCAGTTTAAATGCATTATTATATTTTTCTAAATAATAATAAAAAATCAGCAATGTAATGAAATCTCAAGGGCTACAATGATGCAATCTACAATGATTCTATAGTGATTTGAGCGTATAGCAGATCTGTGACTGGCTGGTAGATTTAATGTGTATACTAACATTTTGGCCAAATGTTAGTGTACGATACGGCTCAACCTCCTATGCAATAGGGGTTAGTGCGAGAGAGGCAATATTGGTAACATGGCTTTGGTCACAGTTGCTATACTACTCCCCCAATCCCGGACTCAATGAGTTAATCAAGCAATCAATTTGGGGTCCTAGGGGACCCCGTGAATCAGTGTCGATACAATATATATAGTTTTATTGATGCAGTACATTTAATTATTAATTAAAACACGAACATGAATAGTAGGAAAGTTGCCTTGGTTTTTTCAGTGCTGTAGGTGATAGGAAAAATTCAGGCCAAGTTCCGGAACTAAACCCTACATTAGCGAAATATGACTTAGTTGTCAATCTAAGGTTGCTACAATTATAATAACTTATTAATGATACGATAATCGTCTCGACTCTAAATCATCGATAATTATAATAAAATAATTATTTAATTATAAAGTATTTTAGAGAACTCTATGAGTAATATAAGAAAAATATGGTTTTAGTAATAAAATAGTAAACCTATCATTTCTTTAAATGAAATTATCATTAATCTAATTAATAATAAATTCGTGACAATTTAGTAGATATTTTGGTATGAAGATAATTTATGTAAAATACTCCTCTAATACTTTTAGCATAAAAACATAATTAGCTACTACTAAATAGAATAATCTTTTAAATAATTAATTATTTATTTAGTAACGTGAGAAATACTATTTTAATTAAAATAAATAAATAATAAATAGATTTTTATTTTATAAGTAGAACTAATACTTTAGTTAGGTATAATTTATACAAAATACTCTTTTCGATAGTAAAATCATTTTTGGAAGCTAAATAATATTTATCTACGTAAACTAATCATAACATATTTAATAAATCTAGAGCAACATGATTAGAACTTATAATCATTTATTAATCATCTTTTTACTTAATTAATCCACGAAAACGTTTACAATTATATATATATATATATATATATATATATATATATATATATATATATATATATATATATATATATATATATATATATATTTTCAATCCACGAAAACGTTTACAATTATATATATATATATATATATATATATATATATATATATATATATATATATATATATATATATATATATATATATATATATATATATATATATATATATATATATATGTATATATAAAAGATTATTAAAAAAAAAGTATATATAAAATATTATTATTATATATAATAATATTATTATTATGATATATTATTATATATATAATAATATATATATATATATATATATATATATATATATATATAATATATATATATATATATATAATATATATATATATATATATATATATATATATATATAATATATATCATAAATCACTAGATTATATATAATATATATATATATATATATATATATATATATATATATATATATATATATATATATATATATATATATATATTATTAGCTACACTAAGCTAACATTACACATTAACCAATTTAATTAATCCTAATCACAATCACATAATCTAAATTAGGAAACTAGCTATCCCCGGATTGACAGAGCTTTATTTTGTCAATTTCGGTCGGACAGAAATTGGATTTTCTCTTCTGGAATAAACTACAGAAGGTCCAGGAGGCTTACCGGAATGTTAAGGAAGAACCGAAGGGTTGCCTCGGCCTCGGGGTAACGCAAGGCGACGGAACTGTAGGAACCCTAGAGGGGGGTGAATAGGGTCAAGCTAACTAATCAAGCACTTAGCACAAGCTAATTGGTAATTTAAAAATATAAGTACAAGAGAAGAAGCAAACACAATACCGACACCCGATGTATCCTGGTATCCTCCTAAGAGGCAGTCCAGTCCCGGAACTCTCTCCGGCTTTAATCCACTATTTGAGCAAATAGTTACACACGAGTTTGGATCCGAAGAACTCGCCAACTTCTTACACAAGAGCTTTAATCCGAAGGGCTCTCCGACTTCAACCGAGAGTTTGGATACGAAGACTCCCCAACTTCAACCGAGAGTTTGGATACGAAGACTCTCCAACTTCAACCTTTCACAATAGGTTTTGATCTCCTTATACAATAGGATGAAGATCTCACTTTTCAACTCAATAACTCTAACACAATTTGTAGATGGCAAATGAAGGCTTTGTAGAGTTGTATGTGGATAAGCTTTGGTGGTTTGAAAATTTTTAGGCTCAAAGCATCAACCTTGAATGAAGGGGTTCAAGGCTATTTATAACCAAAGCTTGAAAAGAAGCCAAAGGCAACTTTTCAGTCACGAACCGGCATACCGGCGGTATACCGGTCTGGGATTACAACGGCTAGAAATATAGCCGTTGGGATCATTAATGGCTGAAAATCCGACCGTTGGAATTTCAACGTTTCGGAAGCGGTATACCGTCGGTATGGACCGGTATGCCGTCGGTATGCCGGTTTTGTAAACAGAAACTTTCTGTGAACGAAAACCGGTATACCGTCGGTATACGCCGGTATACCGTCGGTATGCCGTTTTCCACCAAAAATGATCCTGGGCTTATTTCTGCCCTAGCTTTCGATTTTGCCATCCATTTCTTGTGTTTACAATAATTCCTAAGACTCATTACAGACTCCAGATAAACTTAGGCAGGTGCAGGCTTCTTCAGAGTCTTGAAATGATGATGGCATGGCTTGGCTTCTTCCTTTGATAGGTGCTGGCTTTTTCCCTTGGCGGCAGCTGTCCAAAGATATCCAGTTTGTAAAAACTGAATACCTTTCGGGGGCTTCGCCCCCGAACCCCCGACGAGGGGCGCTGCCCCCTCGACCCCCGTCCGCTGACCGGGCAGCGGAACCCCCGGTGCGTGGCTCCAGAGATGTCGTCGGGTGGTTCAGAAAAATCTTGTGGGATCCATGGTTTTTGGCCCACCATGATTTCTTCATTGCATATGTCCACATTGATCTTGCTTATTGCTTTTCTGCATGTACATGTTAGACGAACAAAGCAATATACGTAGTAGCAACTATGATAGGTTAAATGCACATTAGGACAATGCTGAGTTTAAGTATAAGTGCTAAGGCGATAGCATAAATGTTAGTGATATCATAATGATTAAACTTAATTGAATGACCACAATCAAAAACATAGTTTTGATTTTGGCAACCCGATTAAATTTAAGATAGATAAGCTCATATCACTAAAAAGTAAACCAATAGGCATATATCACCAAAGGTATAAGAATAAGTAGAAATGGTATAGTGATAGTATAAAGATTAGTGATAATGAAATGCTAAACTTAACATATTAACCATATTCAAAAATATGATACAATCATTGGGCTAACAGGAACGACGGGGACACGGACGGGGCACGCGAACGGATTGGCACGCACACGGGGAGGCCGGCACGCGGTGTCACGCGGCACGTGGGAGGCACGTGTGCGGGGAGGACACGCCGGTGCGTGTGCGGGGTCACGCGCTGCTACGCGTGCGGGAGCGCGCTGCTGCGCGCGGATGGCGCGCTGTTGCATGCGGATGGCGGGCTGGCGTGCGCCGGCGGGGTCCGGTAGGAGGCGGGCGGCGCTTGCGGCCGGCGGGGAGGCCGGGCGGACGCTGGCTGGATGCGGGCAGCGGTCCGGGAGATGCACGTGAGAACGTCGGCTTCGGTCCGACGTTATGGAAAACCTGTCACGATCCGCTCCCGAATAATCGGACACGAGTCGGACACGCCCAGCCTTCGTCGATGGACACGACGAAGTAAATTGTACAATACTAAGAAAAACTCTAAGTCACAATGAAATGTAAACATCCACAGCTTCTATATATAACGTTCCCAGAAAGATCACTAATATCCATCAATCAAATTATACAATGTTATCCGGAGACAAATCCGATAAAATAAAAATACAATAATGAAATCAAAATACAAAGTACAATATCTAGAAAACTAAATGAAATAAATCCTGCAATATCCAATGATATCACCGTGCTCCATGTGGCCTCAAGCTCACCTGCAACGTATCCTGTCAGGAAAAGAGCAAAGCACAACCCCGACAAGAACAATATACAATGTAATCTGAAATACCGAGTACAAGGTGAAACCAGAATATGATAGCTGAAAATGAAACTATGGTACCAGAAGTGAAATACAAAACTAAAGACAATGGACACGACAATCAATATGCAAAGACAATGAACGCTGCAATCAATGAACACGACAATCGATACAAGTGTGACCTTTTTGAAATATTAACCTAATGTGTGACCAACTAAGGACCACAATCCATAATCAATCCACAATCAATCAATTCTACAAGGTGCGGCTTAATTATACGTGAGGTGTACGATTAGGCTATCCACAATACCTATGTTGGGTGTGGTCACACACTAGTTAATATTTCCCCTAATTCCGTAATAACAATGACTCACAATGCAATGACGAACAAGGACGATGCAATCGTGTGTATCACGTGTCCGATATGAGAACATGACACATGAATGTAAGACAGAAACAAAGTACAAGATCGAGTCGGTGTACTTGCCTTGCTTTGGAAGCACGGGAGTAGAATGTGAGACAGAAACAAAGTACAAGATCGAGTCGGTGTACTTGCCTTGCTTTAGAAGCACGGGAGTAGTACTGCATGGATGTATGTGATCACCTGGTATTTGGTACAATTTTGTTAAGTTTTGAATAATAACAAAAGTCAACTAAATTATTTCTAACCAAAACTTGTTAGCTATCACTATAATTCTAGTTAATAAAAAGTATTTATTTTAGCTAGCAATATTTTAGAAACTATTATGTATATTTTATAGCTTAAACCAAAAGTAATTATTTTAACTATGTTTAACAAAATCCTTCATTTAATAATATTTAAAATTGCTTGAAAGCTACTATTTACAAAATGTGGATATTAAATATTCTAACAATATTACTAGTTAAAAGCTATATAATATTTATTTCAAGTTAGATAATCAATATTTTTATTTCTTGGAAACACATATACTAGTTTAATAGGAAATTTAAATAATGTTTGGAAAATACTTAAATTATTTCTTTGATAATTATTAGTTAAATTACCATTTTACTAGGAGCAAAACTATATATAGATATAGATTACAAATTTTACTAAATTATTTACTTTATGGAATATTACTAAAATATTGATAAGGATGCTAAATTTACAATCTTAAGAATAATAGCATTTGACAACCATAATAATATTAATAATAAAATGGCATCCAGCCCAACTGCCCCTGACCCAACAATTTCTAGTAAACAATCTCTATTAAAAAAATTCCTTTACAGACCATCAATCCTGGCCTAAGCCTAAGCCCAGACTTAATCAATCCAACTCTAGATTATAATACTGGCCCAATGGCCCAGCCCAACTGAAATAATTAAACTTTAACAATCAAAACAGTCTCCCATTAAATTCACAATTTAACTCCATCTTCAAACCGATCTCGGCCCAGCCCACCTAATAACCCTCACCATATAACCCCTAACAGCTATAACCCTTCTTCATAACAACATCACATAAAACTCTCATACAGCCCACTGCCCATTAATTGCTCATGTCAACCTGTCCAATTTCTGAAGAGACACAAAGCCTTGGCTTCTCGAATTTCGAAGAGCCAAGTGCTGGACTCGAGAATATGGAGAATTATATGGTTTAAGCAAGTGCACGCATTCTCCTCTCTCCTCCATTTCCTTTAGTTCCCAAAACAAACCCCACACTCTCTCACTTCACCAGCCACAAAGGATACTTACACCATCATCTTTCCCAATTGTCACCCACTCCCGAACCCTACAAGTCCCTTATCATCATTCTCTCTGCTCTTTTTATTATTTTCATTCCTCTCATAATCCTCACACTCAACCGACCCAAGGCTCACAGCCCTCCCCTTATCCTCATCATCTTCCATCGCGACGGGGAACCCTAACCCTAAGATCCTTCTTCCTCCAGCTCTCCGAGAACAGGTCGAAAACCTAACTCCTACTGTTTCTTCTTCTCACTTGCTCCAAACCTTAACCACAGGTTCCTTCTTCTTCCCAACACCATACAACCCGAACCCTATTCTCTACTACACAGGACCACTCGAAACCACTCCACACTCCCAAATACAAAACCCTAGTTCCCCAAATCAACCTAAAAACACGAGGAGGATGGAGATCTAGTGGATCGAGGCGGGAAACTCACCTTGGCGACGGGGATGTCGATCCCGAAGTCAGATCTGAGCGGCAACGATGGCGAGAACTCCTCGACAGGCGGGGATATGCAGATCTGGAGCAGATCTGAGTCCGGCTTCACGACGAAGGATGGCTGGCTCCGATGAGGTCCATAGCGTGGTGGAGTAGATCCGGCAGCGACTCGCAGTGGCTCGACGGGGTCAGTGGCTCCGGTCGGTGATTCGAGGAAGACGACTCTCCAGCTCTCGAAGGGGCAGCACACAGTTCGAGAGGTCGGCGCAAAACTCGAAGGGCCGTGCACGAGGATCGAGAGTCTACTGCAGTCGAGGAGGCGCGGTCTTCAAGGCTCGACGACTCGACAGTCGAGAAGAGCTCGCTAGTCGAAGCTCTGCTGTTTCGTTAGAGTGGCGATGATCGTCGAACTTTGATGAGCGGGGATCTCGAGGTGGTGACGGCGAGGCGTAGTGCTGATTGTCGTCTCCGGCGACTCACGGCGGAGCCACGGTGGCGGGCGGTGGTGCACGGCCAAGGTCGGCCAGAGAGGAGAGAGAACAGTGGAGAGAGAAAAAGTATGTCAGTAATGTGATGGGACTGCGATGTGCTGTGTCAGAATTTATAGTGATAAAATATTGTGTGTGTGTGCGTGCTTCCAGGAATAGGACAACGGCAATTGTGTAATAAAGAGTAGATCTAGGGGTTTTACATTAGACTAGAACAGAATCTATTATTTCTAACTAATTACTGTTATTAGCAAAAGCTCAACTAATCAAAAGAGAATTTCGAATCTTCTTCTAACAGCTTTCAAAACATATTTCATTAATTAAATAATTACGAAATTAGTTAATCAACTAATATCCCATTTCTTTTAATTCAACAAAAAAAATCCAACAGTTAAGAAGACGTAAGTTTTAAAATAATATTCAATTGGAATTTTTTTAAAAGTTCAAAATATATTACTAGTCATTAATAAAGAAAAAAATCAGGGTTTTAGAAAATGGGATTATTCCGAGAACGAAATCAATTGACTAACAAGATGTACCATATTAGTAGGCAAGACCATTTCTACCATGTCCAAATGAAACATAATATTTTCTTCTTCAAAAATAGTATCAAAATACTTTTCAAATGGAGAAAATTCATTAATAGTCAAAATTCGTATTAATCAACTATTCAATCGAAATTAGATTTTTATAAGAAATAATATTAAATTCAAAGAAAATTAGGAAAATTTTCAAAATTCACCAAAAATGATCCAGGGAGTTACAAATCTACCCTCCTTACAAAAATTTCGTCCTCGAAATTTCAAGGGTTTTGTAGGGGTGCACAAAATCAAGTAAAAATGTTTTTAAGAAACAATTGGGTAAAAAGATTTTTATTTGGATAACAAAAGTAACAAGGACTAAGAAGGAATCACTAGACAATATGAAAGACTGTAAATGCAAGAAAACTTAGAGACAAGCCTCAAAATAGGCACTACAAAGAAATCTAGCTAATACAAGCAAAGTAAGGAAGATAACGGTCCATCCGGCTGCGCTCCCTGCTGCTACTGATCCTCGAAGGGTGGATCCTCCTCCTGCAGCTCTGGTGCTGGTCCTTGACGAGTGAAAGCTGCATGGCAATCTCGCACTTGGTGAGTGGCAGATCCACAAACCAAGCACTGCCCTAACTTCTTGCGGCATTCCTCGCCACGGTGTCCCGACCTCTTGCAGTACACGCAAGATAAGTATGTCGGGATCTGGATATGTCTCTGCTGCCTCGGCGACGTCGGAGCTCGAACATGAGGATGATGCTGATGCTGAGGTGGCCTCTGCTGAGTGTCGGTCCGCTTTGGTGGACCCTGGGAACTGCTGGCGCCAATGTCTCGGTCCCGCTTGAGCTTCGGGTCCATCTCATTCTCCACTCCCTGAGCAACTTTGAGGATGCTCGCATAGGTAGTGGCTTGGCTGATAGCCACTGCATGTCACAACTCTCTGGTGAGGCCCTTCTTGAACTTCCAAGCCCTCTCCTGTGGTGTGCTAACTAGGTTCTCCGCGAACCTACTGAGTCAGGTGAACTCCGATGTGTACTGAGCCACAGTCATAATCCCCTGCTACAATGCCTCAAACTGCATCCGAAGCTCGTCCCGCTCCACATCCGGGAAGGACTTCTCCTGGAACAGCAGTTTCAATTCTTTCCATAGAACTTGGGGTTCAGCCAACTGAGGCTCCTCTCTGTACCAAGCTCTAGCAATGTCGAAAAGTCGTATGCTCACAACTTCGACCTTCAAATCATCTGGAATCCTTACCATCTTCAGTATCCGCTCGGCATTTTCTAGCCACTCATCTGCGTAGACTATCCCCTCATGGCCCCAAAAATCCATCGGGCAGAGGTTCTGATAATCTCTGGCGGTCCCTGGCCATGGCGCTGCTGGTGCTGGTGGGGCCGGTGGTGCTGGCGGAGCTGGTGGAGCTGGTTCCATGACTCGGAACACGTCCATGATCGTCGCTCGGAACTGCGTGGCTTGGTGGTTCTGTGCCTCCATGAACTGCTGGAACATGGTCATTATCTGGGTACCGTCAAATGTCATCATCGGAGAAAGTGGCTGAGGCGGAGGCGGTGGAAGCTGCTCTTGCACATCGAGTGCATACTGCTCGCTAGTCCAAGCGTTCTTCGTAGCGACCATCATGTAATAGAAAATAAACCGTTGATTGCTATTGTCACGATCCGCTACCCAAATTGTTGGGCCGGGCCGAGTCATGTCCAGCCTACGCTTGAGATAAGCGTAGTAAGCTGTTCTAGAGATAACAAGATAAGACTAAATGTGCTAACAGTTCTATAAGTAAAGAAGAGTCATAAATGCTCCAAACATAAAAGTCATCTCATATAATAGTATGTCCAAGTACAAGTCCGAAATGTAAAACTGGATACAGGTCCAGTTACAAAATACGTAGTCTAATACATGACTACACTAAATATTCCGAGCAACTACACAAACTAGACGAGTTTCCCTGCAGGTACATCCTCGTAAGACAAAGCCTGGTCCTCGACAGTAACTCCATAATATGAGTCACAGAGCAACTCCTCCTCAGTAAGAATACCCAACGTTATCCTGTTAGGACGGGAGCAAGTACTGTTTCTAGCAAACTAATATACGAAACATGAAATGAACATAAGAGGAATAAACTGGAAATATGGCATCTCATAATCTATCATGGCAAGGACACATATGTCATATAGACAGATGTATATGTAATGTTTAAAACTGTAGCAGGTACGTGATCGTCAATAGGTGTAAAATGTACTGTGGCACAAGTATATAAAATATACTTCCGTAAAAGTAAACAAGCGATAGATGTACATACGTACAAATACAGCTGGTGCGCCTACGACAATGTATACATAAAATGTCAACCTTGCTCGGTACGTACGTACGGAGAAGGGGGCATGATCACGTACACTACTAACAGTTTTCCCATAACCCAGATTCTAATCATGTGAGAGATATATAAAGACTGTCCTAAGCATGGTAGTGACTGAAAGTAAATACAACATGTAAAGATTTAACTTGCTACCCCCCAAGGATCAGCATTTAACATGGTTGGATTCGCAGTTCATTAATGTAACAGTATATAAAGTTTGTAGAAGTACTTGCCTTTAGCAAAGCAAAGCAGCGATAAAAATGCTATAGATGCCTGGTAACTCGTCACTGTAGAAATAAATACATAAACTTAGTTTTTATTCTAAGTTAAACACTAAGACACTAGTGGTGCAACACGACTTTCTGATTGGACACCTAGCCAAATGGTGACTTTAGTATAGAAGACCAATGTGGGGTGACACAATACCCAAACTAACCTTCTAGGGTCTTTATACTAGTGTAGGGAGGGGTTCAATACGACTATAACTCAAAATAACACAAAAAGTTGTAAGTCGTAACTATGCCATAATTAAATCAAACTGTACAATATGATCCAACAATTTTTGAGATAGACAAAAAGCTCCATTTTATATAAAATAAAGTATCAAAATGATCCTTGTTAATTATAGAAATTTATACTAATTTTTCTGGAATTTATAAACCCTCATAAATATTTATTAAAAATCAGCAAACATAAATATACTGAAAATGAGTTCTGTTTTCCTATTTTTATAAAATAACAAAAGCACTTAATAAATGCTGGAAAATTATATTAAATTGTCTAAATTAACATAGTATTTAAATATAATTTTTCCCAGATTTTTACAGTAACAAAAAATATATATAAAAATTCAAATACAGCAAGCAACAGTTTCTGGAAATTAATTAATTATTTAATTACTATTTTTGTCCATGTATTCGAAATTGAACAGAAGTCCAGATACAAGACCCAGAGCCATGAATCAAGTCCAATATGATTTGTACAGACTCTGAATGTATTAGACACAAGTGGGCCCAAAAATCCATGCTAGGCTTGGACATCAATTGGCCATAATCAATAAAATACAGGAATTTAAATAATAATAATATATTTTTAAAGTGGTAAAATTGTAAGTCACAAAATATATAATAAAATAACTTATGAAATTTTACCTAATAATATTTTGTTCAAGGTAGAATTTGAAATACATATATAAATATATAACAACAATATCTACATACATACATATAATTATATAGATATTTATATATATATATATATATATATATATATATATATATATATATATATATATATATATATTATATATATATATATATATATATATATATATAATATATATATATATATATATATATATATATAATATATATATATATATATATATATATAAAATATATATATATATATATATATATATATATATATATATATATATATATATATATATATATATACATACATATATATATATATATATATATTTTCTTTTTATTTCTTATTTTTATATATATATATATATATATTATATATATATATATATATATATATATATATATATATATATATATATATAATATATATATATATATGTGTGTATACTCTTATAAATAAATACCAAAAAAAAAAATATATATATATATATATATATATATATAATATATATATATATATATATATATATATATATATATATATATATATATATATATGTGTATACTCTTATAAAATAAAATACCAAATATAAAATATATATATATATATATATATATATATATACATATACAAATACTGTATATATACATATATAACAGTATATATATATATTATATATATATATATATATATATATATATATATATAATAAAATAAATAAAACAAAAAGAAAACAAAACAGAGAAAGGGGGGTTCGAACTCGTCCCAGAGGGGGGTCGGGTTCTTGGGCTCGGTCGGAAATGGCGGTGGAAAGCAGTCGTCGGTCGGGGGCAGCTGGCCAGTCGTCGGGGGTGGGTGAAGTGGATTTTTGCGGTTAGGTCCCTAGAATTTAGGAATATACAGATAGGTCCCTCCCTAAACAAATACAAAAATGAATTTGCAGAACCTAATTAAAACAATTCACAAATTTGTAAACTGCTATAATGCTATTAAAATAATTCTAATTATTACAAAACGATATTAAAACAATTCAGTTTATTACAAAATGATATATTTTGATTTAAAAACTATTTAAAAATCATTTAAAAATTCTAGAAAAATTTCTAAAAATCATAATAAATTATTTTAAAGCTAAATAGGTCATTAGCAACTAATTAACACTAATTAAATTAAATTTGAAAAACAGGGGCTGACAAGTGTTCCCTCCTTGAAAAATTCCGTCCTCGAAATTCACAAGGATTGAAGACCCGACAATTTCCTAACATAGCAAGCAATGCAACAAATGACTAAGGCTACGATCAAAACTAACCTCTAAGTTATCAAGCGGGAACGGGTGGTTTCCTCGCAGCGGTTGGGTCGAACAAGTAAGGATATCTCTCCCTCATGTCCGACTCCTTCTCCCAAGTAGATTCACCCGGAGAGTGACGGCTCCAAGCTACTCGTACTAAGGGTATGAATTTGTTCCTCAGCCTCTTCTCCCTCCTGTCTAATATCTCCACGGGCTGCTCAGTAACTGCAAGGCTCGGCCCGATCTCTAGCTCTGCATGATCTAGCACATGGCTGGGGTCCGGAACATATCTCCTCAACTGAGACACATGAAAGACATCGTGAACTCCTGCTAGGTTGGGTGGAAGTGCAACCCTGTAAGCTACATCTCCGATCCTGCCAAGTATTTCGAACGACCCGATATATCTGGGGCTCAGCTTCCCTCCTCGTCCAAACCGGATCGTCCCTCTAGTAGGTGATATCTTCACTAGCACCATATCTCCGTCAGCGAACTCCATCGGTCTGCGACTAGCATCGGCCCAGTGTTTCTGCCGGTCCTGAGCTACTCTGAGCCTGTCTCTGATCATCCCGACCTTCTCGGCTGCATCCGTGATCATCTGCGGTCCAAGCACAACTATGTCCCCAACATCATCCCAAAATAGCGGTGTACGGCATCGTCGTCCATATAGTGCCTCGAAAGGAGACATACCGATGCTGGCTTGGTAGCTGTTGTTGTATGAAAACTCTACCAAGTGCAGATGGCTCTCCCATGATCCGCCAAAGTCTAGCACACAAGTCCTCAGCATGTCCTCTCGGACTGCCCATCTGTCTGCGGGTGGTACGCCGTACTGAACTTGAGCCGACTGCCCAACTCTTCCTGCAAGCTCTTCTAGTAGTGGGACGTGAATCTGTTGTCTCGGTCCGACACAATGCTCACTGGTACTCCGTGCAAGCGAACTATCTGCTGCATGTATAGCTCCGCCAACTTCTCGGTGGAAAGCCCCACCTTGAAGGGTATGAAGTGCGCACACTTCGTCAACCTGTCCACGATGACCCAAATGGCATCCTTCCCTCCTTGGGAACGAAGAAGCCCTGAGACGAAGTCCATCGTAATGTGATCCCATTTCCACTCGGGAATGGGTAACGGCTACAACAGACCAGCTGGCCTCTGGCGCTCTGCCTTGACCTGCTGGCAAACTGGACATCTCGAAATGAAACGTGATACATCTCTCTTCATCCCGTGCCACCAAAGATGTTCCCACAAGTCACGGTACATCTTGTTGGCACCAGGGTGAATAGAATATCTCGATCAGTGCGCCTCCTGCAAGACTGCCTCTATCAGCTCTCCCTTCGGCACGCACAATCGGCTGTCATGCCTCAAGGATCCATCCTCTGCTACGGTGAAGTCATCTAGCAATCCAGCTAAAGCCTGGGCTCGAAGTCTGCGAAGGCTCTCATCTGTAGACTGCGCCTCCCTGATCTGATCCATCAAACCTGACTGAATGTCAAGCGCTATCATCTGTATCACTGATCCTGGACGAACTATTTCGATACCGAGCTTCTCCTGATCTTCCCGCAAATGCCGATCTATCATCAGATACCATGCCATCGGATGCCTGCTCAGCGCATCCGCCACCACATTTTCCTTCCCGGGGTGATACTGTAAATCGATGTCGAAGTCCTTCATCAACTCCAACCATCGTCTTTGCCTCATGTTCAGCTCTTTCTGTGTGAACACATACTTCAAGCTCTTGTGGTCAGTAAATATTTCCACACGCTCTCCGTATAAGTAATGTTTCTATAACTTGAGTGCAAAGATCACCGCAGCTAACTCTAGGTCATGGGTAGGATAGTTCCGCTCATGAATCCGTAATTGCCTAGATGCATAAGCAATCACTTTCCCATGCTGTTGTAGGATGCATCCTAGCCCCTTTTCCGAAGCATCGCTTGTATATGGTAAAACCTCCATATCCTGAAGGTAATGTCAGAACTGGAGCGGTCGTCAGCCTCCTCTTCAGCTCCTCAAATGCTGCCTAGCAGTCCTCTGACCAGATGGACTCTGCGTCCTTCCTGCGTCAGCTTCGTCATGGATTCAGCTATCCTAGCAAAGTCCTGGACGAACTTCCTATAATAGTCGGCTAAACCCAGAAAGCTCCTGATCTCTGAAACTGACGTCGGAGCCTTCCATGTCTCAACGGCAGCAATCTTCCTGGGATCCACCGAGATCCCCTCTCCAGTAACTACATGGCCAAAAAACTCCACTCGATCTAAAAAGAACTCGCACTTCGACAATTTGGTATACAATCTCTCCTGCCTCAGAATCCCCTAAAACTGTCCGCTTGCTTTGCATGCTCCTCCGGCGTCTTCGAGTATATCAGAATGTCGTCGATGAACACTACGACGAACTTATCCAGATACTGGTGAAATGTCTTATTCATCAAATTCATAAAGACAGTTGGCGCATTTGTGAGACCAAATGGCATCACCAGAAACTCGTACTGTTCGTACTTCGTGTTGAACGCCGTCTTCTGGATGTCTGCTGTCCTGACCTTCACCTGGTGGTACCCGGATCTTAAATCTATCCTGGAAAACACCTTCGCCCCACTCAACTGGTCGAACAAATCATCTATCCTGGGCAGAGGATATTTGTTCTTAATGGTGATGGTATTCAACGCCCGGTAGTCAATACACAACCAAACTGTACCATCCTTCTTCGGCACAAAGAGCATTGGTGCTCCCCATGGAGAAGCACTAGATCGAATGAAACCCTTTTTCAATAGGTCATCAATCTGCTCCTTCATCTCTACTGCCTCCTTGGGGTTCACTCTATAGCAAGCCCGGGATACTGGTGATGAATCCGGTACTAAATCTATAGTGAACTCTACATCTCTGTCAGGCGGAAGTCCTGGAAGATCCTCTGGGAATACATCCATAAACTCCCTAATGATAGGGTGTGGCGGTGCTAACTCCCCAACTGTCGCACAACAGTTCGGCTCTAGGCTGATCTCCTGCCTTGTCCTCCTGACACTGAATGGTGCCGTGCCCGGGGGACTGAACAGAATACTACCCTCATGACAGTCTATAGCTGCATGGGCATAGCTAAGCCAGTCCATCCCCAATATGATATCATACCCGGGGAGTGGCATCACAAAGAATCATCCCCTAAACTCTCTTCCGGCTATAGTAATAGAGCATCTATAGATAGCTCTAATGGGCACTGGTCCGCCTCCCGTCATTACTCTACTCATCTCCTCGGTAGGTGTAGCTACTAAGTGGTATTTATGCATAAACTCTAATGACAGGAAGCTATGAGATGCACCAGAATCAAACAAGCATAGAGCTAGAAAAGTATGCAAATAAACATGACCTGTGATGACGTCAGCCAAATAATCTGGCTCCGAAACCTGCTCCAGCTCCGGCTTAAGAGCTAGGCTATAAGCCTTCCCCTGGGGTCCCTTATGTTGCTGCAGATGTTGCCCAAACCTCTGCTACTGAGTCGGAAGCGACCCTCTAGATACCTTGGCTACTGGACAGTCCCGAATCTGATGGGTGGCAGATCCACAAACTAAGCACTGCTTCAACCTCTTTCTGCAGATGGAGTAATCATGCCCAGGTCTTCCACAGAAAGAACACATAGCTCCCTTCTGCTGCTGTCGGGGTCCCGGGGCTCTAACTGGCGGGGTTAGGTGATGTGGTGTAGGGGGACGGTAAGTCTGCTGGTGTGGCGTCGGTGCTCTCGGCTGGAAAGCCTGACGCTTGGACAGTCCCTCGAGGTGTACAGAAGCCGGCCTTTTGTAAGACAGAAGATGCTCCTCAATGCTCCGGACCAACTCTAGGCTCTGGTAGTAGTCAGTCGTACCGTTTGCCACTATAAGAATGCCAATGTCTGGAACTAGACCATGGCAAAACCTACGCGTCATCTCCTCTGGGTCTGCAACTAGACTAGGAGCAAAACGGCTCAGGCGAATAAACTCTGCCGTATACTCGTCAACAGAACGGTTCCCCTGCTGAATGTTCTGGAATCGTAGCCCCATGGCTACCCTAGCGGTGGTCGAGAAGAATTTTTTCTTGAACTGGGTCTTGAACTGATCCCAATTGGCCCTCCCTCTCGCGAATAGCGGCTCATTCCGGAACCAAACTTCTGCCAAGTCTATCAGCAGAAATCCCGCTGCCTCAACCTGGAGGTCATTCGGCAACCTATCTCTAAGGAGCTTCCTCTCTACTGAATCTAGCTAGTCATCTGCTACAACTATGCCCTCAGTCCCTAAGAACTCCTTGGGGTTCAGACCCATGAAGTCCTTGATTGTTCCTGCTCTCTGCCGTGGCTCTACAGGTGGTGGGACCACGGTACGTTCCTCAGAACGCTCCATGCTCTGGCGGAGTAGTGTAGTCTGCTCCTGATGGGTCGTTAGGAACCCCTGGATCAGAGTGAGCAGTTGGTTCCCGTCGAGTGTGACGGAAGCCTGGGTAGGTATAGTGATAGGTGGTGGTGGAAGTATCGGGTCCTGCTGGGACTTGTGATGTGGAAGGTGGTGGAGGCATTTGGCTTGGTGGATTTGTGGAGTGGGGGAGTATAGTAGGTGGAGGTACATCAGTCAACTAGTCAGCTGACTGGATAGGGAGTGTGCCATTCTCTGGTGTGACATACTGGGATGAGCGGGTGAGCACCATCTAATTAATAAAAAAAATAAAAAGGAAATATAAGGACTCTTTAAAGTAAACAATCATAAACAAGAAAATCTAATTATAATAGCAAGCATGTGATGTATTTCCTATGTTGCAATCCTAGTATTCCTCTAGGTGTTCTAAGCGTCATTCCTAATGTTGTCTAATTACCTTAAGTTCCTAATTACAGGAAAGTTTGGTACAATGACGTAACCAAACAATTTAGTCAGGACCTGCATGGGCCACCAGTAAAAACATGTTACGATCCGCTACCCAAATTGTTGGGCCGGGCCGAGTCATGTCCAGTCAAAGCTTGAGATAAGCGTAGTAAGCTGTTCTAGAGATAACAAGATAAGACTAAATGTGCTAACAGTTCTATAAGTAAAGAAGAGTCATAAATGCTCCAAACATAAAAGTCATCTCATATAATAGTAAGTCCAAGTACAAGTCCGAAATGTAAAACTGGATACAGGTCCAGTTATAAAATACGTAGTCTAATACATGACTACACTAAATATCCCGAGCAACTACCCAAACTAGACGAGTTTTCCCGCAGGTACATCCTCGTAAGACAAAGCCTGGTCCTCGGCAGTAACTCCATAATATGAGTCATAGAGCAACTCCTCCTCAGTAAGAATACCTACAATGTTATCCTGTCAGGACGGGAGCAAGTACTATTTCTAGCAAACTAATATACGAAACATGAAATGAACATAAGAGGAATAAACTGGAAACATGGCATCTCATAATCTATCATGGCAAGGACACATGTCATATAGACAGATGTATATGTAATGTTTAAAATTGTAGCAGGTACGTGATCGTCAATAGGTATAAAATGTACTGTGGCACAAGTATATAAAATGTACTTCCGTAAAAGTAAACAAGCGATAGATGTACATACGTACAAATACAGCTGGTGCACCTACGATAAGGTATACATAAAATGTCAACCTTGCTCGGTACGTACGTACGGAGAAGGGGGTATGATCACGTACAATACTAACAGTTTCCCCATAACCCAGATTCTAATCATGTGAGAGATATATAAAGACTGTCCTAAGCATGGTAGTGACTGAAAGTAAATACAACATGTAAAGATTTAACTTGCTACCCTAAGGTTCAGCATTTAACATGGTTGGATTCGCAGTTCATTGACGTAACAGTATGTAAAGTTTGTAGAAGTACTTGCCTTTAGCAAAGCAAAGCAGCAATAAAAATGCTATAGATGCCTGGTAACTCGTCACTGTAGAAATAAATACATAAACTTAGTTTTTATTCTAAATTAAACACTAAGACACTAGTGGTGCAACACGACTTTCTGACTGGACACCTAGCCAAATGGTGACTTTAGCATAGGAAAGAAATGTGGGGTGACACAATACCCAAACTAACCTTCTAGGGTCTTTATACTAGTGTAGGGTGAGGTTCAATACGACTATAACTCAAAATAACACAAAAAGTTGCAAGTCGTAACTATGCCATAATTAAATCAAACTGTACACTATGATCCAATAATTTTTGAGATAGACAAAAAGCTCCATTTTACATAATATAAAGTACCAAAATGATCCTTGTTAATTATAGAAATTTATACTAATTTTTCTGGAATTTATAAACCCTCATAAATATTTATTAAAAATCAGCAAACATAAATATACTGAAAATGAGTTCTGTTATCATATTTTTATAAAATACCAAAATCACTTAATAAATGCTGGAAAAATCATAATAAATTGTCTAAATTAACATAGTATTTAAATATAATTTTTCTCAGATTTTTACAGCACTTAAAATATATATAAAAATTCAAAAACAGCAAGCAACAGTTTCTGGAAATTAATTAATTAATTATTTACTATTTTTGTCCATGTATTCGAAATTGAACCGAAGCCCAGATACAGGACCCAGAGCTATGAATCAAGTCCAATATGACTTGTACAGACTCTGAATGTATTAGACACAATTGGGCCCAAAAATCCATGCTAGGCTTGGACATCAATTGGCCATAATCAATAAAATACATATATAAATATGTAACAACAATTTCTACATATATATATATCTACATATATATATATATATATATATATATATATATATATATATATATATATATATATATATATATATATATATATATATATATATATATATGTATGTATGTATGTATGTATGTATGTATGTATATATATATATATATATAAAATATATATATATATATATATATATATATATATATATATATATATATATATATATATATATATGTATATATATTCATATTATATGATATTATACAAACTATATAAGAAAGACATTATATAAGAAATACTATATTATATATTGTTATATAGAATATATAATATATAATAGATATATATAATATATAGTATATATCTCTATATCTATATATTATATTATAGATCTATATATATATATATAGATATATACAAATATTGTAATATATATATAATATATATTACACAAGAACAATAACATATATTAAGTATATACTATATATATATATATCTATATATATATATATATATCTTATATTATATATATTATTAATATCACAATTTATTGTATACATATTATATAACAGTATATATATACTAATATATATACACAAGGAACACACATATATTTATATATATCTATATATATATATATAGTATATATAATATATATATTATATATAATATATAATTATATATATATATATATACATATACCAATACTGTATATCTACATATATAACAGTATATTATATATATTATATATATATATTATATATATATATATATATATATATATATATATATATATATATATATATATATATATATATATATATATATATATATTAAAATATATATATATATATATATATATATTAAATAAAACAAAAAAGAAAACAAAACAGAGAAAGGGGGGTTCGAACTCGGCCCAGAGGGGGGTCGGGTTCTTGGGCTCGGTCGGAAATGGCGGTGGAAAGCAGTCGTCGGTCGGGGGCAGCTGGCCAGTCGTCGGGGTGGGTGAAGTGGGTTTTTGCGGTTAGGTCCCTAGAATTTAGGAATTTACAGATAGGTCCCTCCCCTAAACAAATGCAAAAATGAATTTGCAGAACCTAATTAAAATAATTCACAAATTTGCAAACTGCTGTAATAACAATTTGACAAATTGTATAATGATATTAAAATAATTCTAAATATTACAAAACAATATTAAAATAATTCAGTTTATTACAAAAAGATATATTTTGATTTAAAAACTATTTAAAAATCATTTAAAAATTCTAGAAAAATTTCTAAAAATCAATATAAATTATTTTTAAGCTAAATAGGTCATTAGCAACTAATTAACACTAATTAAATTAAATTTGAAAAATAGGGGCTGACAGCTATGTCCTAGAAAATCATAAACCAACCTAGGAAAATCATAAGTAAAAAAAATCAAATTTAAATAACCATAACCATTTTCCCACGGTTCCTATGCTGTGATGAGTTTTCCTTAGCTTCGCTGGTCCCCCAATAGCACTTTATAACCTAAGTGCCATTAGGACTGACCTGCATGGGACGCCACTAAAAATATGTCACGACCTACTCCCGAATAATCGGACACGAGTCGGACACGCCCAGCCTTCGCCGATGGACACGACGAAGTAAGCTGTACAATACTAAGGAAAACTCCAAGTCACAATAAAATGTAAACATCTACAGCTTCTACATATAACGTTCCCAGAAAGATCACCAATATCCATCAATCAAATTATACAATGTTATCCGGAGACAAATCCGGTAAAATAAAAATACAATAATGAAATCAAAATACAAAGTACAATATCCAGAAAACTAAATGAAATAAATCCTGCAATATCCAATGATATCACCGTGCTCCATATGGCCTCAAGCTCACTTGCAACGTATCCTGTCAGGAAAAGAGCAAAGCACAACCTCGACAAGAACAATATACAACGTTATCTGAAATACAGAGTACAAGGTTAAACCAGAATACGATAGCTGAAAATGAAACTATGGTACCAGAAATGAAATGCAAAACTGAAGACAATGGACACGACAATCAATATGCAAAGACAATGAACGCTGCAATCAATGAACAAGACAATTAATACAAGTGTGACCTTTTTGAAATATTAACTTAATGTGTGACCGGCTAAGGACCACAATCCACAATCAATCCACAATCAATCAATTCTACAAGGTGCGGCTTAATCGTATGTGAGGTGTAGGATTAGGCTATCCACAATACCTATGTTGGGTGTGGTCATACATTAGTTAATATTTTCCCCAATCCCGCAATAACAATTACTCACAATGCAATGGCGAATAAGGATAATGCAATCGTGTGTATCACGTGTCCGATATGAGAACATGGCACATGAATGTAAGACAGAAACAAAGTACAAGATCGAGTCGGTGTACTTGCCTTGCTTTGGAAGCACGTAGGGCTGTGCACAATTAAGTCAAACCGACCAAATCGAACCAAGCCAAACCGAACCGATTGGTTTTAAACCGAATCGATGGTTCAATTGGTTTGGTTCGACTTCAATTTTTTCAAAACCGACCGATTCGGTTCGGTTCACGGTTTGGTTATGCCAAAAACCGTCTAAACCGAACCAAACCGAACCAAATCCTTGTTAAATAATTAGGGTTGGCCGGTTGGGTATGGGTTCATTGGGTTGTATTATACCAGTTTGGTTCATTTATTCACATCACAGCCATTTATCAAGTATAAGTTGAAAGAGCTCTCTCCCTCTAGTCTCAAAGAGGAGTGCTTGCGGCTCATATTCTTTTTTAATTGTTCCTGTGCACATGAAAGGGACTTTTGGTTGAATGTATATAAAAAAATTTATATGTATAATTGACATTTTTTTCCACCTGCAAATCACAAGTTGAATTGAAGCTGCTGAATTGTATTTACTGTTGCAAAATACAAGTTGACTGAGGTTTCACCAAAAAAAAGCATACATTCCATTTTTTATGTGATCAAAACCGACCAAGTCGAACCGATCCAAACCGAACCAAGTCGGTCGGTTTCAAAACCGAACCGACCATTTGGTTGGTTTGGTTCGGTTTTGTTTATTTTCAAACCGATTAACTTCGGTTCGACTTCGGTTGGGACCAAATAGGTCGACCACCGACCGATGCACACCCCTAGAAGCACGGGAGTAGTACTGCATGGATGTATGTGATCACCTGGTATTTGGTACAATTTTGTTATGTTTTGAATAATAACAAAAGTCAACTAAATCATTTCTAACCAAAACTTGTTAGCTATCACTATAATTCTAGTTAATAATAAGTATTTATTTTAGCTAGCAATATTTTAGAAACTATTACATAAATTTTATAACTTAAACCAAAAGTAATTATTTTAACTATGTTTAACAAAATCCTTCATTTATTAATATTTAAAAATGCTTGAAAGCTACTATTTACAAAATGTGGATATTAAATATTCTAACAATATTACTAGTTAAAAGCTATATAATATTTATTTCAAATTAGATAATCAATATTTTTATTTCTTGGAAACACATATACCAGTTTAATAGGCATTTTAAATAATGTTTGAAAAATACTTAAATTACTTCTTTGATAATAACTATTAGTTAAATTACCATTTTACTAGGAGCAAAACTATATATAGGTATAGATTACAAATTTTACTAAATTATTTACTTTATGGAAATATTACTGAAACATTGATAAGGATGCTAATTTTACAATCTTAAGAATAATAGCATTTAACAACCATAATAATATTATTAATAAAATGGCATCCAGCCCAACTGCCCCTGACCCAACAATTTATACTAAACAATCTCTACAAAAAAAAATTCCTTTATAGACCATCAATCCTGGCCTAAGCCTAAGCCCAGACTTAATCAATCCAACTCTAGATTATAATACTGGCCCAATGGCCCAGCCCAACTGAAACAATTAAACTTTAACAATCAAAACAGTCTCCCATTAAATTCACAATTTAACTCCATCTTCAAACCGATCTCGGCCCAGCCCACCTAATAACCCTCACCATATAACCCTTAACAGTTATAACCCTTCTTTATAACAACAGCACATAAAACTCTCACACAGCCCACTGTCCATTAATTGCTCATGTCAACCTGTCCAATTTCTGAAGAGACACAAAGCCTTGGCTTCTCGGATTTCGAAGAGCCAAGTGCTGGGCTCGAGAATATGGAGAATTATATGGTCTATGCAAGTGCACGCATTCTCCTCTCTCCTCCATTTCATTCAGTTCCCAAAACAAACCCCATGCTCTCTTACTTCACCAGCCACAAAGGACACTTACACCATCATCTTCCCCAATTGTCACCCACTTCCGAACCCTACAATTCCCTTATCATCATTCTCTCTACTCTTTTTATTATTTTCTTTCCTCTCATAATCCTCACTCAACCGACCCAAGGCTCACAGTCCTCCCCTTATCCTCATCATCTTCCATGGCGATGGGGAACCCTAACCCTAAGATCCTTCTTCCTCCAACTCTCCGAGAATAGGTCGAAAACCTAACTCCTACTGTTTCTTCTTCTCAGTTGCTCTAAACCTTAACCCTAGGTTCCTTCTTCTTCCCAACACCATACAACCCGAACCCTATTCTCTACTACACAGGACCGTTCGAAACCACTCCACACTCCCAAATACAAAACCTTAGTTCCTCAAATCAACCTAAAGAACACGAGGAGGATGGAGATCTAGTGGATCGAGGCGGGAAACTCACCTTGGCAGCGGGGATATCGATCCTGAAGTCAGATCTGAGCGGCAACGACGGCGAGAACTCCTCGGCAGGCGGGGATGTGCAGATCTTGAGCAGATCTGAGTTCGGCTTCACGACGAAGGATGGCTGGCTCCGATGAGGTCCGTAGCGTGGTGGAGTAGATCCGGCAGCGACTCGCAGTGGCTCGGCGGGGTCAGTGGCTCCGGTCGGTAACTCGAGGAAGACGACTCTCCAGCTCTCGAAGGGGCAGCACACAGTTTGAGAGGTCGGCACAAAACTCGAAGGGCCATGCGCAAGGATTGAGAGTCCACTGCAGTCGAGGAGGCACGATCTTCAAGGCTCGATGGCTCGACAGTCGAGAAGAGCTCGCCAGTCGAAGCTATGCTGTTTCGTTGGAGTGGCGGTGATCGTTGAACTTCGGCGAGCAGGGATCTCGAGGTGGTGACGGCGAGGCGTGGTGCTGACTGTCATCTCCGGCGACTCACAGCGGAGCCACGGTGGCGGGCGGTGGTGCACGGCCAAGGTCAGCCAGAGAGGAGAGAGAAAGACAGAGAACAGTAGAGAGAGAGAGAGAGAAAAGTGTGTTAGTGATGTGATAAAACTGTGATATGATGTGTCAGAATTTATAGTAATAAAATATTGTGTGTGTGCGCATTCTTCCAGGAATAGTACAATGGCAATTGTGTAATAAAGGGTAGATCTGGGGGTTTTACATTAGACTAGTAACAGAATCTGTTATTTCTAACTAATTACTGTTATTAGCAAAAAATCAACCAATCAAAAGAGAATTTCGAATCTTCTTCTAACAGCTTTCAAAACAGATTTTATTAATTAAATAATTACGAAATTAGTTAATCAACTAATATTCCCTTTCTCTTAATTCAACAAAAAATCCAACAGTTAAGAAGACATAAATTTTAAATTAATATTCAATTGGAATTTTTTTTGAAGTTCAAAATATATTATTAATCATTAATAAAGGAAAAATTAGGGTTTTAGAAAATGGGATTATTCCGAGAACGAAATCAATTGACTAACAAGATGTACCAGATTACTAGGCAAGACCATTTCTACCATGTCCAAATGAAACATAATATTTTCTTCTTCAAAAATGGTATCAAAATACTTTTCAAATGGAGCAAATTCATTAATAGTCAAAATTCATATTAATCAACTATTCAATCGAAATTAGGTTTTTATAAGAAACAATATTAAATTCAAAGAAAATTAGAAAAAATTTCAAAATGATCCAGGGAGTTACAAAACCTCCGAAAGGGGTGTCGGAGAGATCGGGGTGAAGAAAGGATTTTAGTAGTGGGATTGGTTTTGGAATTGGAGGGGGGATGAGGAAAATATGAGAGTTTTTGGGAAAGGGAGATTGTGAAGGTTATGTGTTGGTGGAGAGTTTCTGGATGGAGAAAGCGTGAGGGAGGAGTAGTTAATTACGTGGGGAAGTGACTACGGGATAGGCGGATCTGAACGTGGGGATTGGGTCTTCCACGACGGGGTTTGGATTTCAAAAAGAAAAGGGTTAACAGGTAGGATTAGTCTAATGGGTTTGGGTAGTGGGTTTAACCAATAGGAAATAGGCTCTAGTTATTGGCTTAAATTAGCTATGGGTTAATTAATTAACTAACCTAATGAATACAATCAATAATCAATAAAATTTATAAAACTAAAATTATCCCATATTTTGACTAAATAATAACAATAATAATAATAATAATAATAATAATAATAATAATAATAATAATAATAATAATAATAATAATAATAATAATAATACACATTATTCTATACAAAATCCATTTATTAATAATTTCAAATTCATGAGTTTTACAACCTTCCCTCCTTAGAAAATTTCGTCCTCAAAATTTCTACCAGTTAATGAAAGAGAGGGGTTAAGAACATACCTAGAACAGATGTGGATACTTCTTCCTCATCTCAGCCTCTCGCTCCTAGGTAGCCTTGTTTGGAGAGTGGTGTTGCCAAGCTACCTTGACTAACAGAATCACATCGTTCCTCAGCCTCTTCTCCATGCGGTCTACTATCTCCACTGGCTGCTATGGCATTGTGAGACTTGGCCCAATTTATAGCTATGAGTGATCCAAAATATGGCTTGGGTCCGATACGTAGCGTCTCAGTTGCGATACGTGAAAGACGTTGTGCACGCCCTCTAGACTAGGTGGAAGAGCCACTTTGTATGCTACTTCTCCAACTCTGCTTAGCACTTCAATTGGACCAATATACCTGGGACTAAGCTTCCCTGCTCTGCCGAATCTGATTGTGCCTATGGTAGGGGAAATCTTGACAAAGACCTTGTCTCCTACCTCAAACTCCAATGTTCGACGCTTACTGTCTGCCCAATGCTTCTAGTGGTCCTGTGTTATCCTTAGTGTCTCTCTGATCATCCTAATGTTCTCTACAGTATCTGTAACCATCTCCGGTCCCAACATAACTCGATCTCCTATATCGTCCCACGCTAGTAGAGTGCGGCAACGACGTCCGTATAACGTCTCAAATGGTGTCATACGGATGTTGGCCTGGTAGCTATTGTTATATGAGAACTCGGCCATGTCTAAATGATCTTCCCAAGATCCTCCAAACTATAAGACGCATGATCTCAGCATATCCTCAAGTGTCTGAATAGTCCTTTCAAATTGTTCGTCGGTCTGTGGATGGCATGCAGTGCTGAACTTTAGTTGAGTACCCAAGCTTTCCTGCAGACTCTTCCAGTAATGTAAAGGTGAACCGGCTATCTCTGTCTGAAACGATGCTGACTGGTACTCCATGAAGTCGGAAGATATTTTGCATGTAAAGAGCTGCTAACCTCTCAGTGGATAGACCAACCTTGAAGGAGATAAAGTGGGTAGACTTGGTCAGTTTGTCTATAATTACCCAGATTGTATCCTTTCCTCTTTGGGATCTTAGCAATCCCGTTACAAAGTCCCTGGTAATATGCTCCCATTTTCACTCCGGAATGGGAAGCGGCTGTTGCAATCCTGATGGCCTCTGACGATCTGTCTTTACCTGCTGGCATATTAAGCACTTGGAGACGAATTCTGCAACGTCTTTCTTCATTCCGAGCCACCATACATGTGCTCTCATGTCCTTGTACATTTTGTTTGCCCCTAGATGAATGGAATGCTGTGACTGATGCACCTCCTGCATCAGCTCGTTCCTCAGTTCACCAGTCGGCACGTAAAGCCTCATACCATGCCTCAATGCTCCAACTCCAGCTATGGAGAAACCCTCAAGTGTTCCGGCTAACAGTCGGTCTCTCAGCTTTCATAGTGTAGTGCCCGGTCCCGCTCAGTCAATCGAAGGAATCGAAACGCCGATGGCGTTTGGACTTAGCCATGCAACGGCTTGCTCGAAGATCTGCTCGATCGAGGCGACTCCTCGCTCAGGTGGGTGGCTTTGGTGAACTTGCCTCGTATTAGCCTTCGTACTAGTAATAAGAAAGTTTTCAATGCCCGAGTAGGCTTGATAATAAAAGAGACGAATCCACATAGCTAATGGAATAATCCCAAGTCAGGTCGAACTGAGTTAGAATATGGAAAGGTCCTACGGTCGACTTAGAAATGTTGCACGATTGCTTTCAAAATGACACTCGGTCCTTCGTCCCGTGGCTTGGTAGAAGGAAAAATTGGTCTTCGCCATAAAGTTGTGAGTTAGCCTGAGTCATAGGCGTCGCCTGCATAAATGCTTGATAAAGGATGCACGGTCCCATCGTCCAAGGCTTGGCATAGCCTTTGCTCACCCCATGAGCTAAGTTGCATCGTGCGGCTTGTGGCAAGTCTAGGTACCCAAATAACTTGGTTGTTCAACGTCGATCGTGTGCACGGCACATTCCTTCGACGCAAGGCTTGACGCAGCCTGTGCTCGTCAAGTTGATGCACGATTAAGTTAGGCTAAGTGATTCTAGGCGATCGAAGACGTTCTAAGCACTGTCCTATGTTTTCTACGGTTGTCGATATTGGTTTCACGATCATAAGGCCTGTCATATAGGGTATGACTTGGGCGGTGGTATTACATAGAGTTCAAGTTGGTTTAAGGCACGATGTCACGGACTTAGTATTTTTAGGGAATGGGCCATGGTTGATTAAATTGAGTTGGAAGGAGGGCTTTCAAATAGTCGTTCCTGAGTCGAATGAAATGATAGGACAAGAAAGAAGAATGCTCGCGACCATGGGTCGTCGAGGCGGTCTCAGATGTGAGAAGTATTGAACTTGGTCCTAAGAGAGATGGTAACATTAGAAGAACAATGACTGTGTGAGACGTCAGTTCGAGTCGAGTCTTTCATGGTTATTGGACAACTTGTCGACAAGGGAAAGATTTCCTCGAACGGCAATCCGGCGGCCAAGGGACCGATTCGTAGGAAACATGTAAATAGCTGTGCTGGATGATAGCACGGGTTAGACGGGGACTTGCAGCGGGGCTCGCTACTTGCGCTGAAAGGGGGGCCCATCTAACAAAAACTATAGAGTCCAGGATAGCTTGTGGTGCTAGTAACCTTTCATATAGATGAGTCGGCATGGGCGGCAATTCGCGTGTGTGCCTCTGGATTGAGTTGAGTTGAACATGTACACGATCAGAAGATAATATTTGGGCCTAAGATTTGGCTGCAATGCAGACATTGTGCATCGGCACGAGATGTGGCGTCGAGTCTTAAGTTGTTGGATAGAGTTACATAAGTTGGGTTTGAGTCGTTCGAGTTTAAGTCAGGAAGCGCCGCAAGGCAATGTTGGTTGAGTGACACAAAGTTCACAAGTCTTGACTGAGTCGGTCGGTGATTAAAGCGGCGAGAGCCGCAAGGTGACAATATGGTAGGCACGGCCTCAATATAAACTTGTAGCACGGTCACATGGAAATTGGGTACTATCGTGTAGTTGCATCATTGAGTATTGGCCTAAAGGCAAACATGACTTGATAAGTTGACGTTGTTGACACAAGAAGGGTTTAGAGGCAAAGTATAAGTAAGTTGCTAGTTGCAAGGCACGGGATGGGATAGAGACACAAAATATGCCGAGAGTCTATGTCCTAAAACTGATCCTAAGACAAGGGTAGAAAGACAATCGTAAAGGGATTATGTTGCACAAAGTAAATGAACGTGTTGGTTTTGTATGGGTGGGCGAGGAGCTCATCCCACCAGTACAGTTGAGTACTGACACCCACACAGTTTTTATGTGCAGGCACAAGTAGAAGCTCGTAGCGTGGAGCTCGCTTGGATGCGTCGAGGCACAGAGTTCCTTGACGATTCGAGGCGCACGACCGCATGGAGTCTAGACTTATACAGGACATAATGTATGGACATCTCCTATCTAAAGCTTTCGCTGGCCTACTCAAATTGTATTGAGAGAGGAGAGAGAGCAGAGTGACTTGTGATGTGAGAAGAGTGAGCTTGAGTGATTGTAATCTTGGCCTTGCGCCACATTGTAATCTTTGTTTCAATATAAATAAAAGAGTGTTTTGCATGACTTGTGTTTTGCTTTAAATTTCTGCTGCTGTATCAATGTCTTCGTTTGAGACTTCTGCACGACAACCCCGTCGCTTAGCCTGTCATCGGCCATTATGGAACCCACCTTGCATGAGCGCAATCTAGGCTCACGCGGCATCACGCCTTAGCGAGGACGATCGCTCCTACGGGAGCGGGACGTGACATAATGGTATCAAAGCATGGCTTTACGTCCTTGGACTTTCAATTGAATTCTTTAACTCTAATATTGTTTCCGCAAACTCTGATATTGGTTCTGCGATTGATATCGTTAGTGCGCTCTCTCTCAAATGTCCTACGAGATGTCCATACAATAAGTCTATATATTCTAAAAAGTAACACGAAGGAAAATTTGGTTTAACAAAGTTCAAGTAAGCACGATTGGCTAAGTCGGACTGGACACATACACCAAGAATTGCGTCGACCTTAGAAAAGTCGGGTGCAGAATTCAAATTGTGTCGAACAAGGATAAGTTAGATTCGATTTATAAGAATGTTGGATAATTGCGATATAGGTGCTATCGGACAACGATGTTGTTGTCGATGCAATATAGATGGGCATGCTCGAAATTTTTAGGAATAATTCGAACGGAGATTCGAAGCAACCGATTGTGAATCGAATGATAGTTTGAAGATTTGTCATGACTTCATCCCTAAGTGGTGTATGGGATAACCTCAGGGATGTTGATCGATTGAGGATTACGGGGTGCCAATGAGTCTGTCAGCAAGCGTTGCATATATACAAAGCCTTAGATTTAGTATCATTGAGTACGTTATGATCTTAAAGATTTGGCCGAGTCGATTCGAACAAAACTAGAGATGATGCACACGAGGTTGGGATTGTGCAAGTACGAGATAAAGAAATGGTTGAGTAGATAGATCGAATCTAGGAAAAGTTAAGGTAACAAATGGATGACTCGATCGAGGAAATCGATATGTGAATCGTATACAAAAAGTTAGCACGATCGGATGATAGCGTGCATAGGAATGATTCGAATATTGAGAATGACTATAAGGAATTAGGATAGATGTTGCTCGATGATTTGAGTTAGCATAGATATGTGCGACTTGAGGAAATATGTTGCTCGATGACTTAAGATAGTCAGATGAACATACATGATTTTAGGTTTTGGACGAATTGAACATGTGACTAGTTTGGAAGATAATGATCGAACTTGATCTTGAATATTAAGGAGAGTACCCAATTCGGATGATAGCATCAGTTGCACGACTCGAAATTTGTTGCAAAGGAAGATCGTCAGGTTATGCATATCATCGATGGTATTGAGGCGTATCAAAGATCGATATGCGATAACTCGGGAGCACTCTAAGTCAAGGAATGACGATTATGCAAAGTGTTATTGTTTTGATGGATGCTATACTTAGGATTTTGATTGAAATGAATGTTGGATGAAAATGATCGTGTCTTGATGGTTGCGTTGATAACCACTACGTCGATGATCTTTCCTTGCGCGAGCGCAACTCCAGCCTCGCACATGCGTTACGTCGGATTTGGGGCGATCGTTCTGCGTGAGCGCTGACATGGTGATTCGTGTTGCGGGAATAATTGAACTTGAAAAATCAGGACGTGATAATTTGGATTGTCTCGACTTGCGGTTTGATGCAAAGGTGAATTCGAGGATTGTTCGGACTTGTAATTGACGATTGAGTAAACTTGAGGATTGAGTAAATCCAATCTACGTATCGAGAACGAATTAGTCTAGACACAACATAAGAGTTACGTCCCAATGAGGATGATTATCCCGCAGAAGAGTTGCATGGTGATTTTATGCCCACCGTGAATAATCAGACTCGCGTGAGATTGAGGCACAACATATCGTCAAGCTAGACGACCTCATGATCGATTACGTGAATTGTATTGAACGACTTAGGGAGTACGGAATGAAAATTTTGGTTTAGCGACAAATTGTGTCATAGCGTGTTTGACTTGGAAAGAATGGATAAGTAGTTTGTAAAGAACATGTTTGAAGAGATAGACTATGCGAATCGTAAAAAAAATTGGATGTACGATAGCGATAGGCAAGATACTTGGTTGAGCAGAACTTGAAGTATGATGGCTTTGCTGAATGACTCAGACCCCCGGACTAAACGTTGCGAATGCGAATAGGAACAATCTATGCTCGGAGTTTAGAAATTGGAGTGATGCGAGCTTGGGTAGAAAGTCCCGTGCTATCAACTTTGATTTGACCTTAGGATGGGGTCAGCGTTGATATTATTGTTTGGGAACTATGATTCAAATACTGACAATTGACCTTAGCCTGGAGAGATTGCCTAGCGATTAGGCAAGACGTCCATGTTGCGAGAGTTAGCATCGGTACGAGTTATCTTGAGGATTGGTTAGTTTGGATGTTGGTGTTGATGAATGGAATGATTCAAGAGTATGATAATACAACTCATGAGCCTCGACTGAAATGCATATATATCAGGGACGCTTGATTATGTGCACGATCCGGCTTAAGTGAAAATGACAGAATTCTCTATCACGAGACTTGGCGTAAATGTATGTATTTTGGGGACGCCTGAAACATGTGCACGATCCAACTAAGTGATACGTTGAATTCGAGTGAGACTGTAGGAATGGAACGGTCGAGGATTTGAGATTGTGAGTTTCAAAGAAAAAGATTGATAGTAGTGCGAGCGTGGCTCGGATTGAAGAAATGTCTAGGAAGAAGGTGTGCGAGAATGGTGGGATGTTGAATCAAAGTGATAAGTTAATAAGTAAGTACTCAGTTAATTTCGAGAACGAAATTTTTTTTGAGTGGTGTATGATGTAGTGCCCCGTCCTGCTCAGTCAATTGGATGAATCAAAATGCCGATGGCATTTGGACTTTGCCATGCAACGACTTGCTCGAAGACCTGCTCGGTCAAGGCGACTCCTCGCTCAGGTGGGTGGCTTCGGTGAACTTGCCTCGTATTGGCCTTTGCACTAGTAATACAAAAGTTTTTAATGTACGAGTAGGCTTGATAATAAAAGAGACGAATCCACATAGCTGTCACGCCCCTATCCCGTTAGGGTCGTCCGTCTTGCCTGGATCCCTGCGGGATCGTTCGTCCACGCTAAGGCATGATGTCGTACAAGCCAAAGTTGCGCTTGTACAAGGCCATGTACCTGCACAAAACAACTAGTCAAGCAAAAACACACGCACGCACCTATTCATTGCAGAAAACCAAATATTGGACACAGAGATTTGAAATAAAAATACTTCTTTTATTGATAAACTTGATAGGAATACAAGTACAAAGCTTTGCAAACTCAGATTGCCTTATCTTGGCTACATGATTCTCTTTAAAACTCTCTTTTGAAAATAGTCGCAATGCCCATACATCATATCCCTTTATTACATGCTGGCAATGAAAAGACACCTTCAAAGGAAAAGAAACTTGCAACTTGACTGGAATGAAAAGTAGCTTCGAGGCAGTCCACAGCTCTACTGGGCTAGACGAGCTTTAGTGCCTCACTTTAAATCCCCCTATCTCCTTTGCTTTCTGAAAAGGATGCCCACAACGTGGGTCAGCACACATCATGTACTGGCGAGCGGCTCTTCGCCGAAACTCACAAATATCTGCACTAATTCAACATGTGAAGCCACATATTTACTAGTGCTCTTTCTACTTGTCTAGGTTCTTTTTAACAATTTATAAGAAATAAGACAGAAGAATATTACATAACCAACTTACTCATCGCCGACAGTCATCCTTGCACAAGACATGTTAGCACAATTTGCATAACGAATAACTCATGTTTCAATCTTGCAGATATTGAAGTTCATACTTAGGGTCATGCATGTGGCCTATCTACATGATTAGCCGCTGTGACTCTTTGGTTCAGCTCGTCGCTAAGGACTCAGATGTCGGCTACCCTTTTAACATGAGGTTTCTTTTACCTCAGGGTGCTATTAATCTCTCCTAGGCCGAGTGGTTCCAGGTGCCCCTCGATACCACCCGGGAGACAGAATTTGCCTTGTATACAAGTTGTCCGAGACCAATGCATGCTCTAGCAGTTCTATCAAATGTATAAGATTTTGTTTAAGGGTCGGGACACGTTCATTTCATGTCTTAACAGATATATGACATGTTCATTTCATGCCTTACTCTTATTCGTCTCAACTTGTACAAGTCCGTCTGCACATGTCTACACTTTTACATTATACTAGCAACAGAGCATATGATCATTCATTTGAAATAGATGTTTAGCAGCACTTGAACAAGCATTCAATTCGATTCATTATCTTCTCTTATCTTTTGTTATTGTGGTATCGTTGATCATAGGAACGAGGCAACAGAGTGGACTAGAGATCATTTTTATTAGGATGTACAAATAAATACAAGCTCGGTTAAAGCAACTCACCAAGATGAATCTTAGTTGAGAGAATGAGGGACTTCACGCGCCGTTCATGAACAGTTCACGCGTCCTACATTGTCACCAATAGTTGATTAGCATACTTCGGTCTCTTTCTCTCAAGATTCAGAATGAATGCGAAATGCGATAAAAGCGAACAATGAAAACCAATCATCGAAAACCAACACGAAAACACATTCATCAAAACCAAGCAGCGAAAGAAAACATCCAACGAAAACTATTGGACTCATTTCAATAGAAGCCGATCCATCAGTTGGAAAGGTTCATTGTATTTCATCCGTGATCAATCGATACTGGCAAAGGTTTCCCCAAATACTCAGTTCGAGACTGAGACAGCAAGCCATAGGTATTACATAGTGGACCGCGAGGAGCGGGGTACTACATAGCTAAGGAAATAATCCTAAGTCAGGTCAAACAGAGTTAGAATATGGAAAGGTCCCACAGTCGACTTAGAAATATTGCACGATGGCTTTCAAAATGACACTCGGTCCTTCGTCCCGTGACTTGGGAGAAAAAAAGTTGGTCTTCGCCACAAAGTTATGAGTTAGCCTAAGTCATAGCATCACCCGCGTAAATACTTGATAAAGCATGCACGGTCCTATCGTCCAAGGCTTAGCATAGCCTTTGCTCGCCCCACGAGCTAAGTTGCATCGTGCGGCTTGTGGCATAAGTCTAGGCACCCAAATAACTTGGTTGTTCAACGTCGATCGCGTGCACGGCATATTTCCTCGACGTAAGGCTTGATGCAGCCTGTGCTCGTCAAGTTGATACACGATTAAGTTAGGCTAAGTGATTCTAGGCGATCGAAGACGTTCTAAGCACTATCCCATATTTTCTCCCGTTGTCGATATTACTTGGTTTCACGATCATAAGGCCTGTCATATAGAGTATGCTATTGCATAGAGTTCAAGTTGGTTTAAGGCATAATGTCACGGACTTAGTATTTTTTAGGGCACGAGCCACGGTTGATTAAATTGAGTTGGAAGGAGGGCTTTCAAATAGTCATTCCTGAGTCGAATGAAATGATAGGGTATGAAGGAAGAATGCTCGCGACCATGGGTCATCGAGGCGGTCTTAGATGTGAGAAGTATTGAACTAGGCCCTGAGTGAGATGGTAACATTAGAAGAACAATGAATGTGTGAGACGTCAGTTCGAGTCGAGTCTTGCATGGTCATTGGACAACTTATCGACAAGGGAAATGTTTTCTCGAACGGCAACCTGGCGGCCAAGGGACCGATTCGTAGGAAACATGTAAATAGCTGTGCTGGATGATAGCACGGATTAGACGGAGACTTGCAGCGGGGCTCGCTACTTGCGCTAAAAGGGGCGCCCGTCTAACAAAAGCTATAGAGTCCGGGATAGCTTATGGTGCTAGTGACCTTTCATATAGATGAGTCGTCATGGGCGACAATCCGCGTGTGTGCCTTTGGATTGAGTTGAGTTGAATATGTACACGATCAGAAGATAATATTTGGGCCTAAGATTTGGCTGCAACGCAGACACCATGCTTCGGTACGAGATGTGGCGTTGAGTCTTAAGTTATTGGATAGAGTTGCATAAGTTAGATTTGAGTCGTTCGAGTTTAAGTCAGGAACCGTCGCAAGGCAAAGTTGGTTGAGTGACACAAAGTTCACCAGTCTTGACTGAGTCGGTTGGTGATTAAAGTGGCGAGCCGCGAGGTGGCAATATGGTAGGCACGGCCTCAATATGGACTTGTAGCATGATCACATGGAAATTGGGTACTATCGTGTAGTTGCGTCTTTGAGTATTGGCCGAAAGGCAAACACAACTTGATAAGTTGACGTTGTTGACACGAGAAGGGTTTAGAGGCAAAGTATAAGTAAGTTACTAGTCGTAAGGAACGGGATGGTCTAGAGACACAAAATAGGCCTAAAGTCTATGTCCTAAAACTGATCCTAAGGTAAGAGTAGAAAGACAATCGTAAAGTGATTATGTTACACAAAGTAAATGAACGTGTTAGTTTTGTATGGGTGGGCGAGGAGCTCATCCCACCAGTATAGTTGAGTACTGACACCCACACAGTTTTTATGTGCAGACACAGGTAGAAGCTTGTGGCACGAAGCTCGCTTGGATGCGTCGAGGCACGGAGTTCCTTGACGATTCGAGGCGTGAGGCCGTATGGAGTCTAGACTTATACATGACATAATGTATGGACATCGCCTATCTAAAGCTTTCGCTGGCCTACTCAAATTGTATTGAGAGAGGAGAGAGAGCAAAGTGACTTGTAATATGAGAAGAGTGAGCTTGAGTGATTGTAATCTTGGCCTTGCGCCATATTGTAATCTTTGTTTCAATATAAATAAAAGAGTGTTTTGCATGACTTATATTTTGCTTCAAATTTTTGCTGTTGTATCAATGTCTCCACCTGAGACTTCTGTGCGACAACCTCGTCGCTTAGCCTGTAACCGGCCATTATGGAACTCGCCTTGCGTGAGCGCAATCTAGGCTCACGCGGCATCACGCCTTAGCGAGGACGATCGCTCCTACGAGAGCGGGACGTGACACACAGTGTGTTATCCTGGAACTGAGTCTCCTTGGCCTTGTTGATTAGGCTGGACTGCACTTGTAATTGCATCATGGGTGAGTCCATTCCTGGTACAATAGCTTCTTTCCCAAGCTTCAACATCACTGCTTCTGGTAACACAATCTCTAGCCCAAGCTTCTCCATATCTTCTAGCAGATGCCGGTCCCTTGTTAGAAACATAGCCATCAGGTACCAATTAAATGCATCCACAACTACGTTATCCTTACCCGGATGGTACTACAAATTGACATCAAAGTCCTTCATGAGCTCTATCCATCGCCTCTGGCGCATGTTGAGCTCCTTCTGTATAAAGACATACTTGAGACTTTTGTGGTCCGTGTATATCTCTACCTTCTCGCTGTATAGGTAATGCTTCCAGAGCTTCAGGGCGAAGATGACCGCTGCTAGCTCCAGGTCGTGCGTCAGGTAGTTTTTCTCATGGTTCCGTAACTGCCATGAAGCATAAGCAATTACCTTTCCATGCTGCTATAGTATACATCCCAATCCTTTGCTGGAAGCGTCGCTATAGATAGAGAATCCACCTGATTCTGAGGGTAGCGACAATATCAATGCTAATGTCAACCTTTACTTCAACTCTTCAAATGATGCCTAACATGCCTTGGTCCAGACGAATTCTTTATTCTTCCTGGTTAGCTTTGTCATGGGCTCAGCAATCCTTGCGAAGTCCTTCACGAACTTCCTGTAATACCCAGCTAAGCCCAAGAAGCTTCTGACCTCTACAACTGAACTGGGTGTCGTCCATGACTCCACGACTGCTATCTTCTTGGGATCCACTGATAGGCCTTCTCCTGTGACAACGTGGCCGAGAAAATCTACCATGTCTAAGAAGAACTCGCACTTAGACAGCTTACCATATAGCTTCTCCTTCCTTAGTGTCTCCAAGGCTATCCATAAGTGCTTCTCATGTTCTTCTTGGGTCTTCGAGTAGATCAGAATGTTGTAGATAAAGCCAATGACAAACTGGTCCAAGTACTCAGGGAAGACCTTGTTTACGAGGTTCATGAACACTGCTGGGGCATTTATAAGTCCAAAGGGCATGATCAAGAACTCATATTGTCCATATTTGGTGTTGAATGCCGTTTTTGGAATGTCTTCATTCCTTACTTTGACTTGGTGATATCCAGACCTGAGATCAATCTTCGAGAAAACCTTTGCTCCGCTTAACTGATCGAAGAGATCGTCACTCCTGGGCAGAGAATACTTATTCTTGATGGTGATGTTGTTCAACGCCTGGTAGTCTATGCACATCTGTACAGTTCCGTCCTTCTTAGGCACAAATAAGACTGGCATATCCCAGGGTGAAGCTCCACTTCTAATGAATCCCTGGGCCTTGAGCTCGTCGATCTGATCCATTATCTCCTTGGCCTCCTTAGGGTTGACTCTGTAGCATCGTTGCGAGATGGGTGAAGAGCCAGTTTCTAGATCGATAGTGAACTCCATGTCACTATCAGGGGTAATTCTGGAAGATTATCGGAGAAGACATCTAGAAATTCTGCTCTCAGGGGATGAGGGGGTCCGGTATCTTCTGTGATGGAGGTGTAGGAGACACACCCCATGCCCTCTGGTGCTCGAACCATCTCAAACTTGTGTCCTCCAGGTGGACGAAAGATGATACAACCCCGATGACAGTCTATCAGGGCGTGTTGCTTGCTCAGCCAGTCCATTCTCAAGACTACATCGAATTGGAAAATGGAAAGATTTGTACAAGTTATACATTTCATCACCACTTTATGGAAAATCGTTAGGTATGAATATGTCAGGTTCCTTTAATTTTAGGAATTTTTCTAGAACATTTTTCTCTTGAATATCATTTAAAAAAGTTTCGAATCGCCTAGTATTCCACCAATTAGTAACCCAAGGTTCCAGACTTTTATTAAATGATAGAGAGACCCACCAGGGCAAAAATATTATAGATGCAAGATATGGGAGGGTTAGAAAGAGGTATTACTAGAAGGTGTAGTGCCCCGCTCCGCGAAGGCACTAGATAGACAGAAAGATCGGATTGCTGGCTTTGCAACAGAAGACGATTGATCTGGGTGAGTGGACGAAGTTTCATTCGCTGATTTGCTTACGCCTTAAGAATCTGAGTTTTTGATTGAATGCTTTTGTTAATAACAACATGGTAAATCATCGAGTATGCTTTAAGAGAAATCACATGTTGCCTTGCTAAGAAATGAACGTTGCCTTGATTAAGAGAACCTTGTCATGCTAATCACAAGATGGTAACCTTTGTGTATGCTTATAAGATATTTCACATGTGCCATGCTAAGAACAAGAAAAGAAATAACATGTATGCTAAGAAGATTTGTTACCTGCTAATAAGAAACGAATTGATGCCTGTATGCTTAAGTAGAGATGATGCCTTTAATCGCAGAACTGTTGCCATGCTTAATAAGAACAGAAAAGAGAATGCTCAATTATCCATAACAGTAAGCTATCAAGAGTAGAGTTCCTGCTTGTTGCTACTTGCTTAAATAAAGATTGTTCATTATCCCTTGATTGTTGCTATGAAATGACAGAGATGTATAGAGATGGCACATTGTGCAAAAGAGATGATACGGCTTGTCCGTATAGAGAAAAGAGTAGAGCTACTGGCTCGATTACATGAAAAAGAAGAGATGAATATGTTTGCAAGTTGCTTGATTGATGCATGATTGTTTATATGATAGTTGTATTTGCATTGGTCTAGACGGCTTGTGCACAAGTGGTAGTCTCTCGACGATTCTGGGGGCACCCGGAGTCGATCGGCCTAGGAGAGAACAGGACACCTGGGGCTAGAAGTCCCCGCAGTAAGAGGGGGTGTCAGTCTATTAGTAGTTGGGCAAGAAGTTCCGACTGCTAATATGGGTATTGCCCATGGACCATAAGAGTTATTGTCATGCTGCATATTGATAAGAGTCAAAAGAATATTTTGCTAAGAGCTAACAATGCAGAGACGAACAGGGAATGACAATATTGGTTTTATCATGTTTATGCTAATCCTTATCTTGTGCAGGGATGGACGGTCGGCTATGGTAAGAATCACGAAAAAAGTGATACACATGTATTGCTTGAGTTTGCTATATGAATTGCTTGTAAAGATTAATCTGTTACCAAGAAGTGTTATGTTCCACTAAAGAAGAGATGTAATATCATGCTTGTAATCTGACCCTTAGAATGTCTTGAATCAAAGAAAAGAATGCTAAAGCTGTTGTCCCTAAAGAAATGATATGCTCATGAAACACGCTGCGCACTCCATGGTAATAAGTCATCGTGCTTGAAATAATTAGTCCCTTGTATGCTTGAGATGAACTGAAATGTTGGCTTTTCAAAGATGTGTTTTCAAAAGAGATGTAAACTGACTCTGTAGGCATGAAATGTACATAGGTAAAAAGTAGTAAGATCACATCACAAGAAACATTTTCTCACTAATTGAACAGTGATTGTTTCAGACAAATGTAGCTCTTTGTTTGCAATCACCAGTATGCTGATATACTGACCCACCATCAGTCTGCACGCAGGTGCACTATGCATCGACAAGGATAGTCCGAAGCGATAGCCCTTGCCTCATCCTCAGGAGCCAGAAATCAAAAAAGATGCCAAGAGATGACATCTGTTGCAAGAGTTGGTTTTGTATATAAAGGGATATAATGTATGGGAAGGGATCATTGTAATCTGTAAAGTTTTAAGAGAATGTAACATTGTATCAGAGAGAATCGAGAGCTTGTAATCTGTTCAAATAAAATCAATAAAGAGAATTGTTTCTTGCTACCATTGTGTTCAATGCTTGTATTCTGAAATATGTCCGCTGCTGCTTCAATTATCTGCGATACGTTCCGCTGTGTATTGTCAACCTTGTCTATCTTGTCTTGCTTCAGGTCTTGGCCTTGTGCAAGCGTAACTTAGGCTTGTACGACATCACGCCTTAGCGAGGACGAACGATCCCAAAAGAGTCGAAGCGAGGACGAAAGGACTCTGCGGGATCGGGGCATGACAGAATGGTATCAGAGCAACACGATCCTCTGGCCAATTGTTGGTTCGATTGAATTCATACATGTTCTCCTGATCCAAAATTTCCTTGCCTGCTTGATATCATCAATGAGATGAACGTTCCATACAATAAGTCCGTAAATATTTTTATGATGTCGGCATATGTTTTATCGATTTGATTGATTGAGATTGAAATGCTTTATTGAACAAGAGTTTTGATATGATCTGAATTGTGATTTCATGGATCGATGATGGCGAAGGATGAGGACTATCGCTGCTAAGGATATCGTAAGTTTCTCTTTAAGTTTCGAGGACGAAACTTCTTTTCGGTGGGTAATTATGTAGTGCCCCGCTCCACGAAGGCACTAGAGAGACAGAAAGATCGGATTGCTGGCTTTGCAACAGAAGACGATTGATCTGGGTGAGTGGACGAAGTCTCATTGGCTGATTCGCTTACGCCTTAAGAATCTGAGTTTTTGATTGACTGCTTTTGTTAATAACAAGATAGTAAATCATTGAGTATGCTTTAAGAGAAATCACATGTTGCCTTGCTAAGAAATGAACGTTGCCTTGATTAAGAGAACCTTGTCATGCTAATCACAAGATGGTAACCTTTGTGTATGCTTATAAGAGATTTCACATGTGCCATGCTAAGAACAAGAAAAGAGATAACATGTATGCTAAGAAGATTTGTTACCTGCTAATAAGAAACGAATTGATGCCTGTATGCTTAAGTAGAGATGATGCCTTTAATTGCAGAACTGTTGCCATGCTTAATAAGAACAGAAAAGAGAATGCTCAATTGTCCATAATAGTAAGCTATCAAGAGTAGAGTTCCTGCTTGTTGCTACTTGCTTAAATAAAGATTGTTCATTATCCCTTGATTGTTGCTATGAAATGACAGAGATGTATAGAGATGGCACATTGTGCAAAAGAGATGATACGGCTTGTCCGTATAGAGAAAAGAGTAGAGCTACTGGCTCGATTACATGAAAAAGAAGAGATGAATATGTTTGCAAGTTGCTTGATTGATGCATGATTGTTTATATGATAGTTGTATTTGCATTGGTCTAGACGGCTTGTGCACAAGTGGTAGTCTCTCGACGATTCTGGGGGCACCCGGAGTCGATCGGCCTAGGAGAGAACAGGACACCTGGGGCTAGAAGTCCCCGCAGTAAGAGGGGGTGTCAGTCTATTAGTAGTTGGACAAGAAGTTCCGACTGCTAATATGGGTATTGCCCATGGACCATAAGAGTTATTGTCATGCTGCATATTGATAAGAGTCAAAAGAATATTTTGCTAAGAGCTAACAATGCAGAGACGAACAGGGAATGACAATATTGGTTTTATCATGTTTATGCTAATCCTTATCTTGTGCAGGGATGGACGGTCGGCTATGGTAAGAATCACGAAAAAAGTGATACACATGTATTGCTTGAGTTTGCTATATGAATTGCTTGCAAAGATTAATCTGTTACCAAGAAGTGCTATGTTCCACTAAATAAGAGATGTAATATCATGCTTGGAATCTGATCCTTAGAATGTCTTGAATCAAAGAAAAGAATGCTAAAGTTGTTGTCCCTAAAGAAATGATATGCTCATGAAACACGCTGCGCACTCCACAGTAATAAGTCATCGTGCTTGAAATGATTAGTCCCTTGTATGCTTGAGATGAACTGAAATGTTGGCTTTTTAAAGATGTATTTTCAAAAGAGATGTAAACTGACTCTGTATGCATGAAATGTACATAGGTAAAATGTAGCAAGATCACATCACAAGAAACGTTTTCTCACTAATTAAACAGTGATCGTTTCAGACAAATGTAGCTCTTTGTTCACAATCACCAGTATGCTGATATACTAACCCACCATCAGTCTGCATACAGGTGCACTATGCATCGAGAAGGATAGCCCGAAGCGATAGCCCATGCCTCATCCTCAGGAGCCAGAAATCAGAAGAGATGCCAAGAGATGACATCTGTTGCAAGAGTTGGTTTTGTATATAAAGGGATGTAATGTATGGGAACGGGATCATTGTAATCTGTAAAGTTTTGAGAGAATGTAACATTGTATCAGAGAGAATCGAGAGCTTGTAATCTGTTCAAATGAAATCAATAAAGAGAATTATTTCTTGCTACCATTGTGTTCAATGCTTGTATTCTGAAATATGTCCGCTGCTGCTTCAATTATCTGTGATACATTCCGCTGCGTATTGTCAACCTTGTCTATCTTGTCTTGCTTCAGGTCTTGGCCTTGTGCAAGCACAACTTAGGCTTGCAAGACATCACGCCTTAGCGAGGACGAACGATCCCAAAAGAGTTGAAGCGAGGATGAAAGGACTCTGCGGGATCGGGGCGTGACAGAAGGGGTGCTAGAAAAGTATGACCTGAGATAGTGATAGGGCAGGTGCAAGTCTCGGTGATTGGGATTGGTCCACCTTTGGTCATTACTCTACAAATCATCTTACTACATCCTATATCTATGTGATATATAGCAATGAAGTTCGATGATATGAAACTATGTGAAGCTCCAGAGTCAAACAAAGCTAAAGCCGGGAGCAAATGCAATAAAATATCACCTGCAATGACATCTCCTTCAGTCTCTGGCTCCAGTTCTGTAGTGCCCCGCTCCTTGCGGTCCACTATGTAATACCTACCGCTTGTTGACATTCTCTCTACCTTACTTGATCCAGAAAGTGGAGGTGAGTTTGTATCTTAAGTTTTGAGGACAAAACTTTTTCTCGGTGGGTTATTATGTAGTGCCCCGCTCCTTGCGGTCCACTATGTAATACCTACCGCTTGTTGACTCAATCATGAACTGAGTATTTGGTGAAACCTTTGCCGGTATCGATTGATCACGGATGAAATGCAATGAACCTTTCCAATTGATGGATTGGCTTCTATTGAAATGAATCCAAGAGTTTTGCTGAATGTTTTCTCGCGCTGCTTGGTTTTGATGAATGCGTTTTCGTGTTGGTTTTCGATGATTGGTTTTCATTGTTCGCTTTCATCGCATTTCGCATTCATTTCGAATCTTGAGAGAAAGAGACGAAGTATGCTAATCAACTGTTGGTGCCAATATAGGGCGCGTGAATTATTCGTGAACGGCGCGTGAAGTCCCTACTTCTCTCTATTAAGATTCATCTCGGTGAGTTGCTTCAACCGAACAAACATTGATCTGTATGCCTAAGAAAAATGATCTCTAGTCCACTCTGTTGCCTTGTCCCAATGATCAACGATACCACATCCACAAAAGATAAGAGAGATAACTGAATTAAATCAAATGCAAGAATATGTGTTGCTACTTGATCTGCTCAATAAGAATAATCATCTGCTTGTCACTAGTATGCTTGAAAATGTAGACATGTACAGACGAACTTGTACGTGTTGAGAGGAACCTGAAGGCACGAATCAAACGTGTCGTATATCTGTGCATAAGTCCAAATGTGTCTCATCTGATAGAACGGCTAGAGCATACATTTGGTCTCGGACAACTTGTATACAAGGAAATATTTGTCTCTCGGGTGGTATCTGGGGGCACCTGGAACCGCTCGGCCTAGGAGAGATTAGGGCCTCCATGTGAAAATGGGAGTCGATCTGAGTCCTTAGCGACGAGCTGAACCAAAGAGTCACAGCGGCTAATCATGGGGATAACCCATACACCAACATATAGAATAGTCCACCTGCATGACCCGAATGACAACTTCAATATCTGCAAGAATGAATCATGAATTACTCATTATGCAAATTGTGCTAACGTGGTTTTGTGCAGGGATGACTGCCGGCGATGGTGAGTTCTACTGTCATGTTCTTATGAATTGTTAAAAAGAACCTAGACAAGTAGAAAGATCACTAGTAAATATTAGCTCAACATATTGATTTAGTGCACAGATTTGCGAGTTCGGCCAAAAGCCGCTCGCCAGTACATGATGTGTGCTGACCCACGTTGTGGGCATCCTTTTCAGAAAGTAAAAAGGAGACAGGAGGATTTCAAGTGAGGCACCGAAGCTCGTCTAGCCCAGTAGAGCTCGTGGATCGCGTCGAAGTTTCATTTTCATTCCAGTCAAGTTTTCAAGTTTCATTTCCTTTGAAGGTGTCTTTCAATTCCAGCTTGTAATAAGGGATATGATGTATGGGCATTGTGACTATTTTCAAAGAGAGTTTCAAAGAGAATCATGTAGCCAATTATAAGGCAAATCTGAGTTGCAAAGCTTTGTACTTGTATTCCTATCAAGTTATGAATAAAAGAAAGTATTTCCATTTCAAATCTCTGTGTTCAATATTTGGTTTTCTGCAATGAATGGGTGCGTGCGTGTGTTTTGCTTGACTAATGGGTGCGTGCGTGTGTTTTGCTTGACTAGTTGTTTTTGTGCAGGTACATGGCCTTGTGCAAGCGCAACTTAGGCTTGCACGGCATCACGCCTTAGCGAGGACGATCGATCCCGCAGGGATCCAAGCAAGACGGACGACCCTAGCGGGATCGGGGCGTGGCAAGTTCTGGCTCCTAAACGGCCAAAGCAAAAGCTTGCCTTGTTCTGTGCTGGTTGTAGTGCTACTGCTGGGTAGGTAATGGACCTCTCTACTGTCTAGCTCTAGTCCTATTGAATGCCATAGGACAGTCCTTAACCTGATGGGTGGCAGACCCACAAGCAAGGCAATGTCCTAACTTCTTCCTACAGATCTTTGTAGTGTGACCGGGCCTCTTATAGTTGGTGCAGTTGGGCGCCTTCGGTTGATTGTGCTGGGGTGCCCTATTGGGTGCTGCTGTTTGCTGAGATTGCTGGGGATAAGATGGCCTGTTATTGTTGTTGTTGGGCTTCTTAAAGTTTCCTTGATGGTTGCTGCTGGATCCTGGATGCTCCCTCTTGGGTCGGGCAGGCAACTGGCCTCAACATCTTGAGCCACCTTCAGCAATTTGTCATAGGTCTTTGCTCCATTGGTGGCAACCAGAATGCGGATCTCCTCTCGCAGTCCGTGCTGGAACTTTTTGGCATGCTCCACTAGGTCTTCTACCAGGCGGGGTGCAAATCTGTCGAGCCGGTTGAACTCAGCTGCATACTTCTCTATAGTACGGTCTTCCTGTTTCAGATCATGAAATTGCCTCCCCATAGCTTCTAGGGCGGCTTCCGAAAAGAACTTTCGCTTAAACTGCTTCTTGAAGGAACGCTAGGAGGTTCCTTCGGTCTGTAATCTAGGCTCATTCCTGTACCAAATACTGGCCAAATCCCTGAGTTGTAGAGCTACAGCCTCTACCATAAGGTCAGTAGGGAATCGAGAGACGCTAAAAAGTCGCTCCATATCATCTAGCCACTCGACTGCGTAGATGAGGCCCTTTGTTCGTTTAAAAGGGCGCGGGTCCAACTTCTTAAAGTTTTAGGGTCTTCCACGATGGGGTTTGGATTTCAAAAAGAAAAGGGTTAACGGGTACGATTAGTCTAATGTGTTTGGGTAGTGGGTTTAACCAATAGGAAATGGGCTCTAGTTATGGGCTTAAATTAGCTATGGGTTAATTAATTAATTAACCTAATAAATACAATCAATAGTCAATAAAATTTATAAAACAAAAATTATCCCATATTCCGACTAAATAATAATAATAATAGTAATAATAATAATAATAATAATAATAATACACATTATTCTATGCAAAACTCATTTATTAATAATTTCAAATTCATGGTTTTAGAATGAACATTTGGATTATGATTCATGTTGCATCTTGCAGTCAAAATATTGCCCTTCTTTTTGTTTTTTGGCTGCACCATCAGATATTCTGCAATGACTTAGAATTCAACCATGATCTCATCACCAATCAAAGGACCATTCCCAAAGTTTCTTTTGTATAATACTACAACAGGCTAACTCGATCACAAAGTTGACTTGGAGTTTGAATTTGTTTAAATTATACTCACAAGGCATTCATCTGTCCATAGGTTAGGTTTTACAGATCCTTATCCTGACATCTAACTTAGAGCAAAGTAATAGCACACATGGATGATATGGGACATAAATTTGGATCAAATTCAAATTCATAAAGAATAATATTTTTAATCTTTAAATTTTATTTAGATATGATCTTCATGAAAGTAATCTTTTAGTTTATTTTTGTCTTTGAGCCAAAATGTGGTTTTTATTTCTCTCTTTTCTTTAAATATTTGTGTGTTGCAAATTGAGTCTTCTTCCCTGTCTTAATTTACCGTCGCCTCCGCCGTCTCATCTTTTACCGTCTTCAAAGCCGTCATCTCGTCGCGCTTACAATAGCTTCATTTTGACCTCAATTGGTTGCTAGTTTTTGAAATTATTACAATATTGTCATAAAATTTGTATAGTAATTGTGTGTAAACCCTAAATCACTTAGTACAATTTTTTTCTAATTGTTTAAACTAGTCTAAAGTTCTTTCCTTTGGGTGTCTTCCTGTATCAAAGTAGAGTCCTAGGTTAGAGGTAATTTTATATGTAGATGAGACCTTCAAGAACAATTTTGACAAAATAAAATACTGATTACGAAGACTTACTAAAAAAATATTATGGACCCATTAGATCTCTAACTCGACAAATTTAATGCTAGATTTGACTTATTAAATACTAAATTTGATATTTTTATTGAGGAGATGTGTATTGATATACAAGATATATTTTCGAGTCCTTGACCTAATGAAGACTTTGTTAAAATTCTTCATGATGAGTCAAAATCTGAACCGATGACATACCCATAGTAACCTACCAATAGAACTTCCATTAGTTGAACCTATTGAGTCTATAACAATTGAGTCACATGTTCGGTTCGTATATGAAGCTAGGTATAGGCTTAAACTAAAAATAAAATTTAACCGCTATTGTCACGTGCCAATTCCCAAATACAGATAGCACGGATAGAACACGGCCAAATACACATACGTAATACCATAACCTGAATACGTTCACGATTGTACACTAAATTTGGGGGTAACTTAAGCATTCCATCAGTCAAGTCCTATTGGCCTATTGATAATCTCCTAATCTCAATCCATATCAATATTCAAAATAAAGGAATGTCACTCATTGAGATGATGTAAGACCTCCCGAACATAACGACATTAAGTAATATGAAACTAGAAATCCATAAAGTAGAAAACTAGAAAAAAGAAGTCAAGCGAGTATAGTCGCCAAAGAAATCCATAAAGTAGAAAACTATAAATCCATAAAGTAGGCTAGCCACGGTCTATAACATATAAGTATAGTGTCTTAAATAAACTAGAAATAGGCTCCCAAAAACAAAGGGCTAATACTTTTCCTATAAAAAAGACGATAAAGATAGCGATAGGATAAATGATTGGTCAAAGGAACCGGGACCCATTCATGTTGTTCAAGGGCCACAACTCTGCTGTGCGTTCTGTCAAGTGGAAGCGATGACTCTGCTACAAGATACAGACAAACAAAACTATAGGATTACTGCCTGAATAGAAAATTTGTCATGTTGTTTTCCAAAAACTTTATTATTATATTATTATTTATTTTAAAAAATATTTTGATGAAAAATAAGTTCTATGAGAAAATAATTTTATAAGATTTTTTTATTTTAATAATATAATTTTTGAACTCCCGAATTTTACTATAATATTTTTTGCAAACTTTTATTTTATTAGAGGTGCTAGCTTGTCATCATGTTTACTTAGTCATCATTGGATTAGACTTAGTGTAAAGAATTAAATTTGATTAGGAGCTAATTGGATTAGTTAAACCCTAATCGATTTTTTAAATTATTTACTAAACCACCCTTACCATCTTATACCTTAGATTCCATAGGAAGCCTAGGCTCGGCCGGCCGCCTCTCGCTCTTTCTATTTCTTTCATCTTCTATTAACTTCTAAGGATAAGTTTTAATTTGTTTAATAGTTTTTAAAGTTAAGTTTTATATTTCTTTTCATTCATCCTTTCTTAGCTTCTTTCAACTCTCTCCTTCACTCCTCTCTCAACCGCCAGCCCCTTGCCCCTTTCAACCCTAAATCCATCTCTCTCCATCTCAACTTTGTCTCCTATACTAGAAGACTCAAGGCAAGTCCTCTAGATACTCAACTATCTTTTTTCTTTTGGTGTTTTCCTACATAGTTTTGCTTCCTTCTAAAATTTCTTCTAGAAATTATTAGGTTGCTTATATGTGATCTATATCAGAATTCTAAGAACTATTAGTGAATGTGACACACCTATACAAAGATTTCACTACAAGGAGAACTGTGTTTCTTGATGGTTTATTTCTTTACGATCGTTAAAAACCGTCAACAAAAGGGGTTATCTTGACTGTTTTGGGCTTACGTCAAGAAAGGACAAGTTTTATGTCATTTTAGCAATTGTATAGCATATATCTTGACGGTTTTGAAGGATCAGTCAAGAAAGACCATTTTTTATATTGACGATTTTGTAATAACCGTCAACTATTGTATATGCGGGAAAGTTGTCGCGATTTTTTTATCAGCCATTATGGTAATTTTTCAAAGTTCTTATAGTTGTTGACGGTTGTTTGTCAATATATTTTGAGGAACCAGAACCAAAAGTTTCTCTCTCCACATCGAAACCCCTCTCTCTTCCTCTCAAAAAATGCTCTAGAGAAAATCATCACCACTTCGAAATCCCTCTCCCTCTTAGAAAATCCTATCCACTTCAAAATTACTCTCCCTCTCAGACGTCCCCTCTCCCTCATACTTCAGGGTTCACCATGCGTGTCACACTCCAGAACTAAAATAATGGAGAGCGGGGGTGAAACAAAGCCAGCTACGTATATCAGAGTACGCCAGTACCCCAAAATACGATCATAGCTGTCTAGAAGACAAGTGGGTGGACTCTAAAATGCCACTGACGACTCCTATGGTCGAAAAAATCCTATCTCAATCCAATCAACATAAGAAGCAATAAAGAGTAAATCACATATGAGATGGGTAAGGCGTCCCAAACACAACTACATACATAATCATGAGAGCTGACATAATAAAAAGATACATCAATTGAATATACCAAAGACACATAAATGTACAACTAGTCGCGATCCAGAATATACATCTACGCCGTCTAGAGACGGAGGGAACAAAACCCAGATACAAGGACTAATACTTGCCCTTGTCTAAGCACCACCAAATAAAAGTACAAAAATAGAGTGGAAGATAAAGGTAACCCACTCGCTAATCTGTGTCGGTCCTCTGAGGGCGAATCATCCAGAGAAGAAGACGGTATATCCTCGAGATGAAATATGGAACCTGGCCATACAAAACCAGTGGGGTCAAACCCCAAATATCAAGTACCACAAGGAAAGCTTGAGGTGAATGACAAAGCCCAACAACAACAAAACAACATAATGACAGAAATAAATAAATGCGAGTTGAGACCAATGCGGTACCAATGCACTAATCTCGAGAATAAAAATGACTGAATAAAAATACTGAACAATATTGCAATATAGAAGAATAAGCCGATGAGCAATAAGGGACTTAGAAACTACTCGAAGTCGAAGCCACAACCCTTAAACCAAACAAGGATCGGGGTTGCAGATCTTTTTTCGAGCAGAACTTAGCCGATGGCCACTCACCGACACAAAGAGCATGTAGAGTAACGCACAACCAAAAGTACATGGCCAATCAATGTATACGGCTTGCTATCGTTAACTAAGTAGGGTTGTCACAAACCTAATTACTAGAATGCAAGTTGAGGAACTTCACTACTACCTACGCTGTAGTAACTCGGGTGGCTAAGGGGGCAACGGCGGTAGAAAAAAAAGAAATATAAACAACCAATAATCTTTATCAATAGTAGATAAACATCTACTCTAAAACATATCATAGTAGGTAAACATCTACTCAAAAATATATCAATAGTGCTTTCAACACTCAATCAATAGAGGTTAGGCGCCCATGCCAATCGGTGTTATCCCTGCCACTGTAGGGGCCCATAGCGACCCGAGTCGCGGTTGCATAAACTTTCCTCCCCTCCCAATGATCTATATGAGTTTACTAGTCAATTACCTCTAAGATTCATTTTCAATTCTCAAGTCGTGGACACTCAAGAATCGTCCTATAATGACGAGCCATGGGTACAAGTCATTTACGAGATATCTCTGGCAAATGTCATCAATACACACTACACATGATACAAGGGACAATACTCACACTGGATTGTCCATTGCCAAGATGCAAATAGATTAGACATATAACAAGTTAAATCTAGGGTGTCAATAATGAACATGCATTTAATCTCAATCTAGAAGTCAATCAGGAAATCAGTACAAGAGTGCGCTACTACGAGCCACTATCTAAAATTTGGGTAATAGAACAATACCTGAACATAAGCTTGTGTCATGTATATACGGTGTACAATCACTTTCAATCTATACAACAATACTAGAGCATGCTAAGATATCATTTTATTCAAAGAAAATAGCAAAAAACGGACAAAAACGGGCAAAAACAGCTCAAATCAACCTAAAACAGCCAAAATCGGTATACCAGCGGTATAATGTGGTATACCGACGGTATTCCGGCCCAAAGATAGTAAGTTTTTGGGGGTATAAATTTGGTATTCCGTCGGAATACATCGGTATACCGTCGGAATTCTATTTTGTAATAGCAGCAGAAAACTTGAGAAATGGAAAACATTTTTCGGCCATAAAAACCTCATTTTAAATCGAAATTCAGATTTTCAAAAGTCAAAATTATGTAAAATTGAATTTACTACAACATGGAAGCATTAGTTTTTACTAATTTTGAAAATTTAAAGATGAATACCTCAAAATACTCGAAAATCATATTTAGAAACTCAGATCTACGCAATACCACCGATCAAAACCAAAAGTGCTATATACTAAAGATGTTAACAATCTAGAGAAGCATATTATAGAACAATAAAACTTTAGTTTCTATGAAAAACCAAAAATAAAGTATGGTCATATCACTTTTGAGCAAGATGTACTTGCCTAGGTTTTAGCAACCAAGTCTAATCTTCCACTCCACCACCAAGAGGGGTATGAAACAACACTCTAGGCCTCAAGGCCAAGCTTTTCCAAGCTTAAGAAAGAGGAAGGAAAGTGAAGAGGAAATGAAGAAGGAAATAAAAGAGAGGAGAGAGAAACTCAATGGATATATATAGAAGGGGTGAATTAATCGTAACCGTCCGATCACGATCCGCGACTCATTCTAAAGCGATCTCATCCATTGAAAGAAAACCAATTATCCAATGGATAATAGAATGTATCGACACTATTCATGAAAATATCTAAATACTATTTATCAAAATATCTGAAATCGAAAATATCTAGAAGTGGAAAATATCCTACGGATAGTATACCGTCGGTACTCACCGGTACACCGGCGGTATGCCGGTCAAGGAAGTAATTTATAATTTAGAAAAAATTTAAAGTGTTCCAAAAACCAAGAAAATATGAAATATACTACAAAATACGTATATATACGTAAATACCGATATTGTGAGACGAGTCTCACAATGCAGCAACTTCGTTCTTCACCATGCGATATAATATCTTTGATTTTTTTTCTCTAGGAAATTCAATTTTATGCCTAGGATTTTTTTGTGCCAACTTCGTTCTTCACCTTAGGGTTTTTTTTGTGGCAACTTCGTTCTTCAACTTAGGGTTTTTCTTTGTGCATTGCAACCAAGGGTTCAACTTAGGGTTTTTGCAGTGTACTTATAGCTTTTTCGTTAAATTCAACTTAGGGTTCAACTAAGGGTTCAACAAACAAAACTTATTTTCTCATAGCTTCTTCATCAAATTCAATCGATGACTCTGCATTATTACACTCTGAAGGTTTAAACTGATGGCTACATATGTATTTTCTCATAGCTATTCGTTTTTGATTCGGTGGTCATTTTCAAGTAATTTTGAACTTCTTTTTGGTTGGGGAGTCCATGTATTTTTGAACTTCAAAATTTGTAAGCTTTATTATTTAATTTTGATTCAATGAATTAGCCTTTCGTGTTTTGTTCAGTGGTATTTTTGGTAATTTTTAAAGTGGCTGACATGTCAGGACATGGTCACGACTAAAGAAAGAATTTTATCATTTATGCATTAGGGCATTTTATTGAATATTTCATGTTTATATTAAGTTAAATTTGTTGATTGAATTATTTTGAATCATGAATGAAGTGTTTGTGAAGGTGTATTTCATACGTCAAAGATGAAATAAATTCCTATTATCGACAACTTATAGGCTTTTGGGTATGGTCAGAGATAGGCTGTCAGATTAACAAGGTAGCTAAATTTAGGTTTAGTTTTGGTGATTTCTCCCTTAAATTTTGGGAAATTTAGTTTCCAATTTCTATGTTGCAACTGTATTTACTTTGGACTTTATTTCCAGCTCAAGTTTGCAAATAAAATTGTTTATATACTACTATCCTTTGTGTGATTTCTTCTTGCTCAACAAAATGTTGTCCTCTTAGTATTGTTGTTGGGTGTTTAAAAGTAAGATTTTGCTTACAATCTTAGTTGTTTGGATGATATTTTGTTAATCTTATATATATTTGTTGCCGGGGTTGTTTGTAGTGTTGTTAATTTGTTAGTAGTGCTGTTGTCGGGGTTCTACCTAGTTTGGTTCTATAGCACTATTAGCTTGCTAGTGATGCGGTTTATACATTATATAGTTGGTTTTTGGCACTGTGCTATCATATGCTAGCTGCTTTTGTGTTGTTCTAATTTTTTTAGCGATACTTTCAACGAGTTTTAGAGTCCTATGTTATATAAATTTGCAATTTTTGCAAGATCACGAGATTATTATGTCATCTAAATTGCATAGTATAGAACGAGAAAGTATATATTTTCAGTTGCCAACCTTCAATTGGAAGGCTCGACACTGAAACTAACAACACTAAGGATAAAATTGATGGCTCAGAGTATATACATTTGGAGATCTGAAGTGCTTCGTATATGAAAATCTATCGTTTATGGTTAGCCTGCATCGATATATACTAATTTTCTAGAAAAAAATAATTTTTTTTATCTTAGACTCTATTAGTAATCACATATCATTAAGAAGATCATCCTCTGCCAATTGTACTTGTATATATATATATGTGGCCATATATTATGGCCTGATAAATCATTAACTTGGCTTAGTAATAAAGTTAGCTCTATCATATATTCAAGATTTTGAACATGTATTGCAAGTGCATGATGAAATTTTATAACATAAAAACAATTCATGTGACATCCCAAGTGTCATGAAATGATTCTTACTACTGGTCCCATAACCATAATGTAGGATTAGAAAATATCAAACCATATTGGATAGGAGATGGAATCAGGTGAACCTACCATACCTCGAGCAAAAATAATTTCAATAACACAATCAAATGTTAAATGCTGCTATAGCTCTGCGGCTTCGACACTTTATTTAACTGATATGAGAAGTTGCAGTCAAAATATTGTCTTGAACTAACATGGAAATTTTGCTAATATTTATTCTTTCTTCTTCTTAATGTTCTGTCATGACCTATGCCACATTCTTTCTTCTTCTTAAATTTTGCTAATATTTATTCTTGATTGCAGGAAAGGATAAAGGAAAGAGCTTGAGGACATGATTAAGGTCATCAAAAGTTGAAGCTCAGGTAGACTGTTTACAATATTATATATTGCATTTGTATATATTTTATTTGTATCCTCTATTTTACTCCAAAAAATTTATTTTATCTTAACACTTTATTTGTATCATCTATTTTACTCCAAAACTTTTGTAGTTGCACTTTGTATCTTGCAAAGCAGGGTTCCATGTCTAAATCATCGCTAACATGTTATAAATCGTGTAGGTACTTTTATTCGAAAGTTAACAAAATGGATAAATCGTGGATGTCAAAGAATAGAATGTGTAGGGAATATATGAGGAAGGAGTAGAAGAGTTTCTCGAGTTTGCAAAGCTCCATTCAAATAATCCTAATTCTATTCAATATCTATGCAAAAAATATGGAAATTTGACATTTCAAACGCCAGGGGACGTAAGAAAATATTTGTTTAGGAAGGGTATCGATCGAAGTTATACAATATGGATTTGGGATGGTGAGGAACATGAGAAGATAGGATCGACAAGCTTTACAACAATTGATGAACAAACACATGAATATAAAGATGACTCTTTTGAAGATGCTGCAAATGCTGTAGAAATGGTTAGTGCTGCATATGAACATGTTTCCAGTGACCCCAAGTCATTTAATTATCTACTCGAAGATGCTGAAAAGGCTCTTTATCCCGGTTGTTCAAAGTATACAAAGCTATCAGGTTGATGAGATTGTATAATATTAAAGGAAGATTTGAGTGGTCTCACAATAACTTTTCAGAGTTGTTAAAAAGTCTTTATGATATATTCCCAACACAAAATGAAATACCTTCATCAATGTACGAGGCTAAGAAGATAATAACACCACTAGGTTTGGAATATGAGAATATACATGCATGTCCCAATGATTGCATACTTTATAGAAAAGAGTATAGCGATTTATGAATGTCCCACTTGTGGAACATCAAGCTGAGAGAAGGCAACTGATGTTCCTTATCAAATTTTTAGTAAAAATGTCTGCCAAACTTCTATGGTATTTTTCTCCCATTCCTCGGTTTAAAAAGATGTTTCAATCCTCATAGACAACAAGGGACTTAACTTGGCATGCTTATGAAAAAGTAGTTGATGGCAAACTTCGTCATCCCATAGACTCCCTATCATGGAAGCTAGTAGACCACAATTAGCCAGATTTTGTGAAAGAACCTAGAAACCTTCGACTAGCTCTTTCTACTGATGGCATTAATCCACATAGGTCCCTTAGTAGTAAGTACAGTTGTTGGCCAGTTATATTGGTGACCTATAATCTACCACCGTGGTTGTGCATGAAAAGAAAATTCATAATGTTGTCGCTATTGATATCAGGTCCAAACTAGCCAGGCAATGATATTGATGATTATTTTGCACCATTAGTTGACGACTTAAACTTTTATGGGAAGAGGGAGTTGATGCTTATGATGCAAAAAATCAAGAGTTCTTTACTTTAAAGGCTGTATTGTTGTGGACCATCAATGATTTTCCTGCATATGAAAATCTGTCTAGTTGCACTACCAAGGGGTATTATACTGGCCCCATACGCGAGGAAAATACTTATGCGCCTAGACTGAAACATGTTGGCACATTTATTTTGATAACTTTAACAACATCTTCGTGGTTTAGTTTTTTCTATATTTCAACAAACAGATATTCACTAAATCCTTCCAAAGCCTGCTAAGAGATACTTTTATTCAAACTGCTCTTCAAATGGAAGTCTGATGAAGTCTCCCAAAAATTAAGACTGAAGAAAAGACCAACGTACATCAAAGACTGGTCTCAAATGTTCCAAGATTTTGAGTCTGTACAAGTTCTAGGATCTTCCATGTAACACCTAAGGTGGATGACAAAACGTAAGCCTCCCTTCTGTCTTTTCACTCAAAAATCAATGTATACAGAAAAGGCATACCGATGGTATACCGCTGTGTACCGACGGTATATCGTTTCTGAGCAAGAAATATGTTCTGTGATAAAATTTGGCAAACCGATGGTATACCTCAGTGTACCGACGGTATACCGTTTCTGAGCAAAAAATATGTTCTGTGACAAAATTTGGCATGTCGACGGTATACCGCAGTATACCGACGGTATACCTTTTCTGAGCAAGAAATATGTTCTGTGACGAAACTCGGCATACCGATGGCAGACTACAGTATACCGGCGGTATACCTTTTTGTGAGCGAGAAATATGTTCAGTGACGAAAGCCGGCGTTCCGACGGTATACCGCAGCATACCGCCGGTATTCCGATCTCGATATTTTGAGTTTTGAATGGATAAGATACTAGCATTAAATGCTCCCAATGGCTAGATTTATTACCGTTACTGTTCAGAACGGCATGCCGACGGAATACCGGTCCATACCGACGGCATTCTGTCAGCACTAAGTTTTGGAGCATTAAATGCTTTGTTCTCTTGGTTCTCTATAAAAAGTGATTGTGTCTTCTTCTTCAAGACTGACCACTTGAGCCATAAATTTTTTCAACAACCAGAGCCCTCACCATTACTACTCTACCCAAAGCTTTCATTTGTCATCCAACCCAAAAGTGCTAGAGTATTAAAGAGTTGTAATTTTCGATCTTCAAGTGTTGTAGAAGATCAAAAGTCTCCTTTCTCTTTGTGTTGAAGTTGACGAGCCTTCGTAAGAAAACTCGTGTGTAGAAGTTGGCGAGTTCTTCGGATAAAGCTCGTGTTGAAGTTGGCGAGTTCTTCGGATCCAAACTCGTGTAGAAGTTGACGAGTCTTCGGATCCAAATTCGTGTGTAACTTTTTACTCAAATAGTGGATTTAAGCCGGAGAGAGTTCCGGGACTGGATTACCTCAGGGAGGAGACCAAGATACATCGAGTGTTTGATTTTCTCTCTCTCTCTCTTTTACTCTCAGTAAAATAGCTTTAAATTTTCAGTAATTATTTTATTACCCTATTCACCCCCCTTTAGAGTTCTACAATTGGTATCAGAGCTTTGTTCTCTTGATTTGGACTCACATCCTGAGAGTGATCCATGGCCACTAACCCTAGTTCCAACTCATTTAACAGTGAGGGACACTCCACAAATAGGCCTCCTCTATTTGATGGAACGAACTATAACTATTGGAAAATTAGGATGAGCATTTATTTGAAGTTCATAGATTTCGATTTATGGGATTGTGTGATAAATGGTCTCCCTACTTCTTCCGAAGTTATTGAGGAAATTGCTTCTGACACCCTTAGGGATAAACTTACCGAGAATGTTAAGAAGCTTGCTAGTCAAGATGCTAAGGCTATGACGCTCTCTACTGTGCTCTCGATAGCAATAAATTCAATAGAATCTCCACTTGTAAGACTTCAAATGATATTTGAAAATTGCTAGAACTCACTTACGACAGAACATCTCAAGTAAAGGAATCAAAGATTAGTAGACTCACGCAAGAATATGAATCATTTAAAATGAAACATGATAAGTCTATTACTTATATGTTCACTCATTTTGGTGATATCATTAACCTTCTTTCTTCTCTTGGTAAGGAATACCCTACTCATAAAAAGATCTGAAAGATCCTCAGAGGACTAACAAAATGATGGAATCCTAAAACTATCGCTATCATTGAGGGAAATGATTTGACTACTATGAAACTTGATACCCTAATGGGGAAGCTTATGACCCATGAACTTGACATGAAGGATCAAGAGGAATCTTCTATGAAAGAAAAAGAGAAGGAGAAGGCGAAAGAAAAGGAGAAGCCCCTGGCCCTCAAGGTTACAAAGTCCTACTCAAAGGATAGCTACAACGATGATGATTCAGATGATGATGAAGAAATAGCTCTCACTGCCAAGCACTTCCGAAAGTTCCTCAAGTTCAAGAAAACCAACCGATTTAGACGGGACAATGATGAAGAGCCTGCTTGCTACCAATGCAAGAGAACCGGACACATCAAGAGAGATTGTCCCATGACAAGAAAGGACTCTAGCAAATACGAGAAGTCCAATAATAGAAGCTCATCCTCCAGAAAATATGCCAACACCAGTATTTGGTGTGAAAGTGATGCTAGAGATTCAGACAACGACAAAGAATGCAAACACAATGCAAATGTTTGCCTCATGGCAACCGATGAGGTACTCGATGACCTCTCTTTGAACACTCTCTCTTATGATCATCTAGAAAATGCCATTCTTGAATTACACGAGGAACACAAAGGTGTTAGAAATAAGTACAAGAAATCTCTAAAAGCGGTTGAGGCATATAAACAAGAAATATAAAGACTCTCTAACATCATTATGGATGTAAAAGAAAAAACTCCAGTCTCTGACACTGATGATGTAGAGTCCTTGAGACTTAAGCTAGTAGAATCAGAAGACGTCATTAAGAAAAAGGATGTTGAGATTCAATCCCTCAGAAATGCTTATGAATTTGCTATGAACGAGACTCTTGCTGCTAATCAAAAAGAGTATGCCACTTCTATTAAGTATAATGATCTTCTTGAGCATGGTAAGAAACAAGTAAATAAGAACACGGTTCGCACAAGACACACCTACACACCTCATAACACAAATCACAATGATCATGCGTACGAGAACACTACACATAGGTCCTTTTCTAACACCGTACACACAAGAAAGGGAACCTTTGTAAAGAAGAACACATCGCATCATACTTTTTATTATCATCACCATAACACTCATGTTAGAGCTTCTCACACTAGAGCGCCTCATGTTCATAATACTCACTCTCTTGTTAGAACTCCTCACACTAGAACACCACATGTTCATGATACTCACTCTTTCTCCTCTAAATATATAACACCTATGATGTGCAACTATTGTGGTCTTCTTGGACAAACCTCTCATTATTGTCGAATAAGAAAACATGTTGATATGAAATTTTTTAAATGGGTTCCTAAGACTAACAATCAAGGACCCAAATGCTCTTGGGTACCAAAGTCTTCATCTTCAACATTTGTTGTAGGTGAACCCTCCCTCACATGCTAGAAGCAAGTGGATCCTCGATAGCGGTTGCTCATGGCACATGACCGGTGATGCTTCACTTTTTGCAATGCAATCGATGAAGAAAGAAGGTCATGTTTCCTTCGGTAACAATCTCAAAGGCCACATCATAGGAAATGGTAATATCGGCTCACCTCCTTATCCTTGTATTAAAAATGTTTGTCTTGTTACTAATCTCAAGCGCAACCTTCTTAGGATTAGTCATCTTACGGATAATGGCTATGATATTAAGTTTGTTAAACACAAATGCTTCATCACCGATAGCACTAGTAGATCGACGGTGTATGAAGGCATTAGAGAAAATAATATTTATGTCCTTTATCTTGTTGAAGGTACTAACAATGACAGCTGCCTAGTTGCAAAGAATGATAAAAGTTGGCTATGGCACATGAGAGTTGGACATGCCAACATGGATACCATCTCCTGACTTGCCACTAGGAAGCTTGTAAGAAGGCTTCCAAGTATTTCCTTCAAAAAGGACATGGTATGTGAAGAATGTGAGAAGAGTAAGTTGACCAAATCTTACTTCAAATCCATCAACTAGTAAGCACTACTAGACCTCTTCAACTCATTCATATGGATTTATTTGGTCCTAGAAGAGTAGCTAGTCTTGGAGGTAAACTTTATGCTTTCGTTTTGGTTGATAATTTTTAAAGATTTACTTGGGTTATTTTTCTTGCAAATAAAAGTGATACTTTTTGTGAATTTATTGCTTTTTGTAAACGTGTTCAAAATGAGAAGGACATTACTATAAACAAAATTAGAAGTGATCATGGAGGAGAATTTGATAATGCCGATTTTAAAAGATTTTGCGAAAAGAATGGTTTTGGTCATGATTTTGCTTATCCTCGAACTCCACAACAAAATGGTGTTGTGGAAAAAAAGAATAGAACCCTTGGTGATATGGACCGGGTTATGTTAAACCAATATAAGCTCTCCCAATATTTTTGGGCGGAAGCCGTTAACACGGCATGTCATGTTATAAATAGGGTCTTAATTAGACCTATTTCTAAAAAGACTCCATATGAGCTTTGGTTTGACAAAATTCCCTCTATTGAGTATTTTAAAGTTTTTGGATGTAAATTTTTATTTTTAATACCAAAGATAACCTAGGCAAATTTGAAGAAAAAACCTATGAAGGTATTTTCCTTGGTTACTCAACACATAGTAAAGGATTTCGTAATTTTAACAAAAGAAGTCTTGTTGTCGAAGAGTTAATTAATGTCTCTTTTGATGAACTTAACTCTTCTATATCCTCCTCATCTGATGATGTTGATGACATCTCTTGTGGTTTGGAAAACTCTTCTATTGGAGACTCTCGTCCCTCTTCATCAAACAATGGAGTAGTGACCCCTCCAATCGAAGATTCTCCACTATTAGAGATTCCTCAAGTGGACCTCCCAAAAGAATGGAGATTTGTCCCACATCATCCCAAGGAGCTTATCATTGGTGATCCTTCTTCACGTGTTAGCACTAGATCCTCCACTCGTGATCTATGTACAAATGTGGCTTTTATTTCTCAAATATAGCCTAAAAATATTAATGATGCTTTTAATGATGAATTTTGGATGATAGCAATGCAAGAAGAGCTAAATCAATTTGAGCGAAACAAGGTTTGGGAACTTGTCCCTAAACCTCACAACCACCCTATTATTGGAATAAAGTGGGTGTTTCATAATAAACTTAATGAAGATGGGTTCGTAACTCGTAACAAAGTTTGATTGGTTGCTCAAGGCTATAACCAAGAGGAAGGCATTGACTACGATGAAACCTATGCTCTGGTTGCTCGTCTTGAGTCCATTCGCATGCTATGTGCCTTTGCTTGCTTTAATGACTTCAAACTCTTTCAAATGGACGTTAAAAGTGCTTTCTTGAACGGTATTATTAAATAGGAGGTTTATGTTAAGCAACCTCCTAGCTTTGAAGATTTCCAATTTCCTCATCATGTTTTCAAATTACACAAAGCCTTTTATGGCCTCAAACAAGCTCCTCGTGCTTGGTATGAGCGCCTTAGTTCCTTTCTTCTTCCTCACAACTTTTCTAAGGGTAAAGTTGACACTACACTTTTTATTAAATCTCTTAACGACACTCTTCTATTAGTCTAAATTTATGTTGATGATATTATCTTTGGTTCCACTAACAATGCACTATGCGTAGAATTTGCTAAAGTTATGTAGGACGAATTTGAAATGAGCACGATGGAAGAACTATCCTTCTTCTTGGGTCTATAAATCAAGCAAGGTCCTAAAGGAACCTTCATCAATCAAGCTAAATATACAAAGGATCTTCTCAAACGTTTCGAACTTGCCTCTTCCAAATCAATGAGAACTCCTATGGCAACAACAACAAAACTTGATAATGATGAAGATGTCGTTTCGGTCGACATTCGTAAGTATCGAGGTATGATTGGTAGCTTACTCTATTTAACTGCTAGCCGTCCCGATATTATGTTTAGTGTATGTCTTTGTGCACGATACTAAGCTAAACCAAAAGAATCTCACTTATGTGCCATTAAGCACATTTTCGGTATCTCAAAGGCACCATCAACATGGGTCTTTGGTATACGAAATTCTTATCCTTTGAGCTTATCGGCTACTCGGATACGGATTTTGTCGGATGCAAAATCGACCAAAAAAGCACTAGCGGCACATGTCAATTCCTTGGAAAATCTTTGGTATACTTGTTTAGCAAGAAACAAAACTCTGTTGCTCTTTCCACCACTAAAGCCGAATATATAGCGGCTGGTTGTTGTTGTGCACAAATTCTTTGGATGTCACAAACACTTGTAGATTATGGTATTTCTTCTACTTGTACTTCCATTAAATGTGATAAAACCAGCTCTATCAATCTCACGAAAAATCTAACTTGTCACTCATGTACGAAGCACATTGAGATTAGACACCATTTTTTTGTGACCATCAACAAAAGGGGGATATTCATCTTGATTTTATTGACACTACTTATCAATTAGCTAACATCTTCACTAAGCCCCTCTCGGAGGATCGTTTCACTTTTCTTTGCCAAGAGTTAGGCATTATCAATCTTGAGTTCTAGTTCTTTACTCAAACGGCATACCGACGGCATACGGCGGTATACCGATGGCTTACCAATTTTTCCTCAAAATTATGTTTTGTGAACAAAATCGGCATACCGTCGGGATCCACCAGTATGCCGCCGGCATGCAGTCTGCGACGGACTGAAACAGATCAAATACTTCTTTTAAAGATGGGGCCCACCATATCCTTTTCCCTCCTATCTCTCTCTCTTTTCCAATCCTTCTTATAATCTCCTATCACATCATATCCTCTCTTCATTTAATTCTCTCAAATCTTTTCAACTCCTCCCTTCTTTCAAAACATACCTCACATTACTTCTCATTTAATATTCTCCCCTTTTCAAAACCCACTATTAACTCCTCATTCATCTCTCTTTTCAAAACCCCCCATTTTATTATCAATCTGGTGCCGAACTTGGCCTACAACGCTCTTGAGACTCTTATCAATGACCGTCACTTTTGTCACGCCCCGACCCGGGATCACCCAAATCATCGTCCTCGCAGGGGGCGTGATGCCGCACGAGCCTGGAGTTGCACTCGTGCAAGGCAAGATGACAAGTTCTCAAATGGTTATCTTTGAGTTGAACATTAACAACGAAAGGAAAACAGAGTATATGAAAACGATTCTCTTTATTGATATTCGAAATCAAATTACAAAGGCTTTCGATAGCCCAACGGAATTTGTCAGATTGGCTACAACACTCAAGTTCTCTCTTACCCACAAAGGATTTCACCGTTCCATACATCATGCCTTCTATATCTCGGCCGCATCAATCATGTTGCATATCCAAGCGTCAATGCGATCACACGCTTCAATACGCTTCGGCATTCCAAGCCTCGACGCGTTCAAGCGAAGCTCCGCTGCGAGCAGACCAATCCCTGAACCTGCTAGGAAAAGTAGTGGGGGATTAGTACTTTCATCCTCGCTTTACTGATCAAAAACCCACTTAACAAACCGACATTTAGTATTGTATTAATTCTTGCCAACATACAATTTAGTTCTCTTTCTATGTTCTCCTTAGGTTGAGTTCATGGCATAATCGAAGACTGTAAAGCATGTTATCATGGCAAGCATGTTATTCAATTCGCATAAGTAAACAGGCAAGCAATCTCGTGTTTGATTCGTGGCGCGACTTAGCAATATCGACGCATTCGCCCTTGCACCGACGCAAGGTAAATACGCCTATCCGTTTTCCCTGTCATGTTATAAGTGCCCTCTATTCAGGATCCATCCATGCAGGATATACGTATACCTTGCACTTCCAAATCCATCGCCCTTAACTATATGAAGGTCACTAGCTTTCCGGGCTAGAATTGATTTATATTTATCGTATCGAAACATAAGACGATGTTAACTCTGTGCGGTTGCTAACCAACATCAGAGGCCACCGAAATAATCGCAGCAAGTGGCTTATCACATTCACCAGACGATCTCTACCTATCTAATTGAAGTGCACCAACAATACCGTAAACGCAATCCCTCCTAGGCCGAACGGTCCCAGCCCCTGGTGCGCTACGTTCGAGGGAATACCCATGCACGGGCTTTTATATTTTTAAGTCCATTTGACCATGCAACGAATCTTATCTTTCATACAACCAAGCAAGTTCGTTTATCTATATTTTAATTGGCACAACGCCCCAATGTCCTCAACGAACGCCCCGAAGGCCATGGACATTTCAAAGGCACCATGCCGCATTATCATCTCGTATTTCTTCCGTTACTTTCGATGTTCTTACGTTTCATACTTCATTTCAATGTTCAATGGCATTATGCCTCAACTCAATGTTCATCAACCGAATGACCCGAAGGTCCCGAACACCTTTCGAGGCATTATGTCATATCCGACAGTTCCGCCACATTTATGCCACAACTGTATTCTTTTGCAATGAAGCCATCTTTTATTATCTCGTGCACGTAGGCACGTTTTGACACATTTATCATCTATCCTTCGCGTCGTGCACTTGCTGCACGCGTCGAAGCCGTATTTCCATGCTTTAGTATTCAATGTCCGTGGCTTGCGCGCTAGGGCGCTCGCGTATTGTCTTTCAATGTTCTAGTCCTTCTAACTCGTACGCGAAGGCACAATATGGTTCGTGCACTAAGGCACTCGCCGAATACAGTTATCCCATGTTTTTGTGGCTTGCGCACCGAGGCGCTCGCCTTAGCGATATTCAATGTTCCATAGCGACTCGTACGTCTGTCATACGATTCATTTCAATTGTTCTATCTAGTGTTCGAAACGCACTATGTTTATCTCTCTATCGAGCCACGCCCGTGGCGTTGATAGGTTAACTCAGCATTCAATGATATGTATTTTACTTAAGCATGACGGAGTAGGAAAGAGAGTCAATGTCCCTCCACCTTGAGTCGATACACCTTTGTCGTTTCGTCGAGCGGATGCGGCTCGATTTGGTAACTTTGTTGCACGACCACTCTCCTGACTTAGCCATTCGAGCACTTCGTGGTTCATTGAATCATACGTCTGATTTGCCTTAGCGTGCCCAAGTCTCAGCCCGTTGCAAGGCGACGATTTGATTTCGCGGACCCCTTACTAAATATGGCAAAAGATCGACCTCTATTATTTTTGCGTCAACGTATAACCTGCACACGAAACCAACTAAAATCAATTCTTGCATCGATTCGGATTTGCGCCTTGGTCGATTCGATTTCTTAGAATCTTCGAGCCGATTCAACGCACTCATGCTTTGGGGCAACACGGCGCTTCGCATCGATTCACCCGATGCATTCTTTGGAACAAGGCAACTCTTCACATCGACTTAGTTCGATGCATTGCTCGGGACAACTTAACACTTTGTATCGATTCGCATCGATACATAATCGGGTCAACGCAACTCTTCGAGTCAACGACTCAGCATAATACACCGTACGGAGCGAGGCATTACATAATATACCACTCAAAACGGTTCGTCCTCAAACTGAAACCAATACTAAATTTCCAAGGGTTTCACTAGATCGTTCCACAATCTCGTCTCACTATTGTTTGGATCATATAACTTAGTTTGGAATCATACACATATTTTAGGCGTCCCACCAATATATGCATTTCAGCCAAGCTCAGTTGTAGGATATCGGAACAATGCTAACATGTAACTTCTTATTCTCAATTACTTGCCATCTCGTACTCTCGATCGGACTTAGGCTCTAGCATAAGTTCTCACAATTCTATTGCATATGCATATTGATACATACGCGATCCTCCAATAAAAGTGAAGGCACACGATGCGATTCAAAAATCGCATTTCTCACTTTGTATGTTACATCGGGACCATCAATTCTATGCGTCGCGTCAAGCCGTCGCGCATCCGATCGCAACGATCCTTCGCAACGCCTTGCGTTCGAAGTCGCCACCCAACTATTTTCGAAGTCTGGCTATGAAACTTATCTCGATACGATTTCTTTATCAACATTCGGGACTACGCCCGCTAGGTGACTTACCTAGCACCGTGCCTAACTTCTCCCGACGCAACTTTAAATTGACATTGCATAAATGACACAATCTATCTGACACGAAGTTTACATCAAGGCGACGGTTCTCAAGGCAACGATCGCCTTGACACGAAGGTCTTTACGATACGCCTTACGTTCGATTCCTATCGAGCAGGAATTCACTAGCCAAATTCCCAACTTTTCCATCTCGTAACATCGAACATAATTTCGATTCACGCAAGCTCAATTGCAAGGTGAATCAAATCTAACGACATAACTCGTAAGTCATTCTCTTATCGTTCTCTCTCATGCATAGCACGATTCTCGCAATCGCCTATTCGAATCACCAAGTTCGTTGGTGAATTTCTAGTTTGTTCATCGACCAACATAACCATTCAAGTATTCATCCGACGAATACTCGAATCTAACTATATCATTCTCAATCGAAAGTTGTTCCAACAATTCTCGATCGCCTAGACTTATTGTCAGCATGCACCGTGTTATATTTGTTATCGGTGCACTCTCATATGCGATATCGCATGGGTCATCTTACGGTCTGCAGTATTCAATTTGATTTGGCGGTCAAGTCTTCTAGGGTCAGCTGCCCCGAAGCTACGCTCGATAATTGTGGATCATCACCGAAGGACAGTTTACTACGAACCATGCTATATCTTATTGAGCCAAATCACGTTCCGACGATTTTCTATACGACTACCCAATCCGTACATAACCATTTCTATCGGCGCAACTGATGCGCAACTATCCTCCGAGTAAAGTCATGCACGGCCGTCGATGATTCCACAATTTATGAAACATCTACTCGTATCGAGTTTGAGTCTATCTTATTCGCGGGTCGACACACGAGATGCCATACACATCGAACAATCGTCGATGACTTATAGTCTAGCCCTGATCAATCCCAAAATCTACGATCAACCAAATTCGTTCATTCTCGCATCGTTATCTACAAAATTTGATAGCGCGAGGCACACTCTATTTTGTATTCTCACATCGTGCTTACATTTCCTTACGTATCGATCTCGATATGCCGTATCAATTTCGATAGCGTAAGGGTTAACTTTGGATCCGTTTCAACGTCGACAACTTGCCTTGCATACGTCCAAGTTCGCAACGAACTTTTCCATACGCATCAACTCGTTTTCCGAATTGCCGTTTCCCGCTATACTTTGATCGCGTAACTGAGTTACCGATTATCCAACATCGAGCCCTCGAGTTAGACGATCTCGCCTTCTAAGTTTCGCATGTTTTTCAGTCGTACTCAAATGAGTTTCACCGTAACGTAACCACTATTTCTTAGGCACGATTACTCATGTCAACCAACTCTTTCCCGAAGTCGCACATCGTGCGATTCGATTACAATTCACATCGCCCAACATTTTTATCGAAATCGCAAGTCGTGCGATTCGATTCGCCTAGCCCAATATTTCAATCGAGATCGCAAGTCGTGTGACTCATTTGTAAGTTTGAGTTTTCCCTTTCCCGTCGATCCGATTATTGCGTCAAGGTATAATCGTTCCGCTAGTCTCGGTCGTCCGACTGACTTATCATTTTTGTCCGACGTATCATTTATTGATACGAGTACTCGCCTTATCGTTCCAACCGATTTTTGAAGAACACTTGCATCAACATACCGTCATACAAATTTCCAATCGAGCCTTGGTACTCTCCCGTCCGTTACGGACAAACCTTCCGTAATTCTCACAATGCGTCGATGCAATTCATCGCACAAGTGGTATACCATATACCACTCGGAATCGAGTCATTTATCGCCTACGTGGTATGGCATATACCACCCAGAAATCAAGTTACTTCCGTCGCAACGTACTCTTTTACGAACCAACGATCTCTTCCGACTCACGATTTCCGTAGTGATCGTGCTTGAGCACAACCATAACTCTGATTAAATCAAATCCGAAACAACTCGGCCAATATTTTCATTTGCCAACACAAGCTCGGTGCACAACCGAACCAATTTTGTTTCTTGATTTATAACTTTTGTTTTCTTCCGTTGCATCTTGTGCAACAATTCATTCTCAATATCCGTCGCACTTCGTACAATGATTTTACTTTGATATGTGTTGCACCATGTGCAACAATTTACTTTCAATACGCATTGCAAATCGTGCAACGATTTATTTCTGATATTTATCGTACCTCGTGCAACGATTTACTTTCAATATGCATTGCACATCGTACAACGATTTATTTTCGACATTCAAAGTCAATGCTCAAATCCGTTCAACACATTCGATATTGACTTATCGCTTTTCATCGCAACGCACATTCGAAATCAATATGTGAATCCGTTCGACACATTCCATATCAACTTTCATTTTTTTTTCAACGCATCATTTTACAATCAATGCGTGGCAATTGCTGCAGCAACATTTCGCGACTTTCATTGTATTGATGAAACGAACTTTTCTTATATCGATCATTGCCAACAACGAACATCTCAAATTCACGATGTGTTGCATCTGTAGCAACAATTCCTTGAATTAATATCTCACAACTTGTTGCACTTGCAGCTACAAACCTTTTCCGACTTTTCCCGCAAACACCATATAATTTCCAAAACAACACGCGACAAAATTATATGATTTGTATTAGACTTATTGTATGGAACATCCAGTGCGGCATCGAGTAGAGTCAAGAGTGATTTCGATTGGTGGTGGACAACTCTTTGGAATGGAAATGAAGCAAGCGTCCAGAGGAAATTGAGCTCAGAGCTCTGATACCAATTTGTCACGCCCCGACCCGAAATCAACCGAATCATCGTCTTCGCAGGGGGCGTGATGCCGCACGAGCCTGGAGTTGCGCTCGTGCAAGACAAGATGACAAGTTCTTAAATGGCTATCTTTGAGTTGAACATTAACAATGAAAGGAAAACAGAGTATACGAAAACGATTCTCTTTATTGATATTCGAAATCATATTACAAAAGCTTTCGATAGCCCAACGGAATTTGCCAGATTGGCTACAACACTCAAGTTCTCTCTTGCCCACAAAGGATTTCACCATTCCATACATCATGCCTTCTATATCTCGGCCGTATCAATCTTGTTGCATATCCGAGCGTCAATGCGATCGCACGCTTCAATACGCTTCTGTATTCCAAGCCTCGACGCGTTCAAGCGAAGCCCCGTTGCGAGCAGACCAATCCCTGAACTTGCTAGCAAAACTAGTGGGAGATTAGTACTTTCGTCCTTGCTGTACTGATAAAAAACCTACTTAACAAACCGACATTTAGTATTGTAATGATTCATGCCAACATACAATTTAGTTCTCTTTCTATGTTCTCCTTAGGATGAGTTCATGGCATATTCGAAGACTGTAAAGCATGTTATCATGGCAAGCATGTTATTCAATTCGCGTAAGTAAACAGGCAAGAAATCTTGTGTTTGATTCGTGGCGCGACTTAGCAATATCGACGCACTCGCCCTTGCACCGACGCAAGGTGAATACGCCTATCCGTTTTCCCTGTCATGTTATACGTGCCCTCTATTCAGGATCCATCCATGCAGGATATACGTATATCTTGCACTTCCAAACCCATCGCCCTTAACTATATGAAGGTCACTAGCTTTCCGGGATAGAATGGACTTATATTTATCGAATCGAAACATAAGACGATGTTAACTCTTTGAGGTTGCTAACCAACATCAGAGGCCACCGAAATAATTGCCGCAAGTGGCTTATCACATTCACCAGACGGTCGCTACCCATCTAATTGAAGTGCACCAACACCGTAAACGCAATCCCTCCTAGGCCGAACGGTCCCAGCGCCCTGGTGCGCCACGTTCGAGGGAATACCTATACACGGGCTTTTATATCTTTAAGTCCATTTGACCATGCAACGAATCTAATCTTTCATACAACCAAGCAAGTTCGCTTATCTCTATTTCAATTGGCACAACGCCCCAATGTCCTCAACGAATGCCCCGAAGGCCATGGACATTTCAAAGGCACCATGCCGTATTATCATCTCATATTTCTTCTGTTACTTTCGATGTCCTTACGTTTCATACTTCATTTCAATGTTCAATGGCATTATGCCTCCACTCAATGTTCATCAACTGAACGACCCGAAGGTCCCGAACACCTTTCGAGGCATTATGTCATATCCGACAGTTCCGCCACATTCATGCCACAACTGTATTCTTTTGCAACGAAGCCATCTTTTATTATCTCATGCACGTTGGCACGTTTTGACACATTTGTCATCTATCCTTTGCGTCGTGCACTTGCTGTACGCGTCGAAGCCGTATTTCCATGCTTTAGTATTCAATGTCCGTAGCTTGTGCGCTAGGGCGCTCGCCTATTGTCTTTCAATGTTCTAGTCCTTCTAACTCGTGCGCGAAGGCACAGTATGGTTCGTGCACTAAAGCACTCGCCGAATACAGTTATCCCATGTTTTTGCGGCTTGCGCACCGAGGCGCTCGCCTTAGCGATATTCAATGTTCCATAGCGACTCGTACGTCTGTCGTACGATTCATTTCAATTGTTCTATCTAGTGTTCGACATGCACTATGTTTATCTCTCTATCGAGCCATGCCCGTGGCGTTGATAGGTTAACTCAGCATTCAATGATATGTATTTTACTTAAGCATAACGGAGTAGGAAAGAGAGTCAATGTCCCCCCCCCCCCCCCACCTTGAGTCGATACGCCTTTGTCGTTTCGCCGAGCCGATACGGCTCGATTTCATATCTTTGTTGTACGGCCACTCTCCTGACTTAGCCATTCGAGCACTTCGTGCTTCATTGAATCATACGTCCGATTTGCCTTAGCGTGCCCAAGTCTCAGCCCGTTGCAAGGTGACGATTTGATTTTGCGGACCCCTTATTAAATATGGCAAAAGATCGACCTCTAATATTTTCGCGTCAATGTATAACCTGCACACGAAACCAACTAAAATCAATACTTGCATCGATTCGGACTTGCGCCTTGGTCGATTCAATTTCTTAGAATCTTCGAGCCGATTCAACGCACTCATCCTTCGGGGCAACGCGGCACTTCGCATCGATTCACCCGATGCATTCTTTGGGACAAGGCAACTCTTCACATCGACTTAGTTCGATGCATTGCTCGGGACAACTTAAAACTTTGTATCGATTCGCATCGATACGTAATCGGGTCAACGCAACTCTTCGAGTCAACGACTCAGCATAATGCACCGTGCGGAGCGGGGCATTACAACTTTCGTCCCACTGCCCGTGACATTGCAGAGATTCTCGAGATCTCTAATCGCGGGGATGCACTCCCGACTTTAGTCGGTCTATATCCTACCATTGAAGTATCCTTCGACGAGTTCTATGTCATCATCTGCAAGGGACCTAACCCTTCAGCCATTCCTGTCCTCTCTAAGCAGCTGGAACCCTTCTACTATGAGGTGTATCGCATCATTTGCCACACCCTGTACCCAAAGTCTGGCAACTACGATGCCATCACCAACGATGCTCTGGTCTGCATGTACTACTTGTACTCCAAGAAAACTTGGTCCTTTGCTAAAACTCTGTTGAATGCCTTCTCCTCCATCCATTCCTCGGGAAGGCAAGCCCTCAACTGCGGCATGTTCATTACTCTGATTCTTGAGGCTAAGGGTGTCAATCTCTCTCTTTGCCAATCGGACAGTGTTTCTCCCTTCCTGGCCTTATCCCGCTCTGCATCTGGTGCTTCAACCTCTCGTGCTTCAGCCTCTCAGGAGCCACAACCTACTCCACCTACTGCAGCACCATCTGTTCCTCTTTCCTCTGCCTGATTCATGCCTCTGACCCAACAACACTTTGATATACGCATGGATCAGGCGGAGGAGCAGATGAGGACCAATACCCGTGGCCTTGGCAATCTGATTCAGAGCAGCTTTCATGACCAAGCCTATTTCATTCAGCGGACTCTTCAAGATCGCAATGCATTTCTAGATCTCGATCTTCAGGATCCCCACTTTCAAGGATCTCGATTCTCTGACCCCAATGCTTATGGGTTCATGTATCCCGATGGCGTTGATCCTTTTGGTGCATTTTACGGGACTCCAGGTGATGGTGGTGAAGATCCAGCAGATCAGTAGCTTCTGGCCTCCTTCTGTGTTTGGTCAAATAATATGTGGTGTCTGTTCCCAGTTTGGCTTTTGAAGTCCTCCGGGGACTAGTGTCGTTGTTTGTTTTGTTTGGTTTATTTAGTTGTCTTGTGTAGTCCTTCGAGGATCTTATGTTGGTTGTTTTTCTCTTGATAGGGATCAATATGTTGGTTTGCGCTCTATTTGCATGTACTCTACAACTCTGACATTCAATATATGCATGGTTTAGCTATATCTTCCATTATCGTATATACTCTTTCCTTTTTTTCACCATCTTTGATTAAGTGACAAAGGAGAAGAAAACGTATTGAGGGGGAGTAGTCTACCTACGGGGGAGTCACTCCCCTAAAAGATGCTATCTTCCGATTTTTTTAACTATCAAAATAGGGAAGATTGTTGGCACATTTATTTTGATAACTTTAACACCATCTTCATGGTTTAGTTTTCTCTATATTTCAGCAAACAGATATTCACTAAATCCTTCCAAAGCCTGCTATGAGATCATTTTATTCAAACTGCTCTTCAAATGGAAGTCTGATGAAGTCTCCTAAAAATAAAGACTGAAGAAAAGACCAACGTACACTCAAAGACTTCTCTCAAATGTTCCAAGATTTTGAGTCTGTACAAGGTCTAGGATCTTCCATGTAACACCCAAGGTGGATGACAAAACGTAAGCCTCCCTTCTGTCTTTTCACTCAAAAATCAATGTCTACAGAAAAGGCATACCGACAGTATACCGCAGTGTACCGACGGTATACCGTTTCTGAGCAAGAAATATGTTCTGTGACGAAATTCGGCACATCGACGGTATACCTCAGTGTACCGATGGTATAACGTTTCTGAGCAAGAAATACGTTCTGTGATGAAATTCGGCATGCCGACGGTATACCGCAGTGTACAGACGGTACACCTTTTCTGAGCAAGAAATATGTTCTGTGACGAAACTCGGCATACCGACGGCAGACTACAGTATACGGCGGTATACCTTTTTGTGAGCCAAAAATATGTTCTGTGATGAAAGTCGAAGTTCTGACGGTATACCGCAGCATACCGCCGGTATTCCGATCTCGACATTTTGAGTTTTGAGTGGATAAGATGCTAGCATTAAATGCTCCCAACGGCTAGATTTATTGCCGTTACTGTTCAGAACGGCATGCCGACGGAATGCCGGTCCATACCGACGGTATTCCATCAGCACTAAGTTGTGGAGCATTAAATGATTTGTTCTCTTGGTTCTCTATAAAAAGTGATTGTGTCTTCTTCTTCAAGACTAACCACTTGAGCCATAAATTTTCTCAACAACCAAGAGCCCTCACCATTACTACTCTACCCAAAGCTTTCGTTTGTCATCCAACCCAAAAGTGCTAGAGTATTAAAGAGTTGTAATTTTCGATCTTCATGTTGTAGAAGATCAAAAGCCTCCTTTCTCTTTGTGTTGAAGTTGACGAGCCTTTGTAAGAAAACTCGTGTGTAGAAGTTGGCGAGTTCTTCGGATTAAAACTCGTGTTAAAGTTGGCGAGTTCTTCGGATCCAAACTCGTGTAGAAGTTGACGAGTCTTCGGATCCAAACTCGTGTGTAACTATTTACTCAAATAGTAGATTTAAGCCGGAGAGAGTTTCGGGACTGGATTGCCTCTAGGGAGGAGACCAGGATACATCGAATGTTTGATTTTTTTCTCTATCTCCCTCTTTTACTCTCAATAAAATAGCTTTAAATTGTCAGTAATTATTTTATTACCCTATTCACCCCCTAGGGTTCTACAAAACATAGTGGTAAAAATTTGTATACTAGTACAAGGTGGATTCTCTCATGATACCTTCCGTATCGCAGTCAAAAAAAGTTTTCAATGGTAAGCAAAAATTTTGTGATCCTCAAACACCTTTGAGCGAAAAAGAGATATTAGAAAAGGATTGTGAAATTTCAAACTCCTGGGGAAAAACATGGAAAGTGCAAAGCATCTAATTTTGGTGAAAGAAGATGGATGAAGAAGAAGTCAATTTTTTCCAGACTTGACTATTGGGAGCACTTGCATGTTCGCCACACACTTGATGTTATGCACATCGAGAAAAATGTTTATAAGAGCATATATGGTATATTGCTTAACATTTTTGGAAAGACAAAGGATGGAGTCAATGCTCATCTTGATCTTGTGGACGAGGGTCTAAGGACAGAGCTAAAACCTAATTTTGAAAGAAAACATACTTATTTGTCGCGAGTTTGTTACACATTAACAAAGGATGACAAGAAAATATTTTGTCAAACATTGCTAGACATGAAGGTTACTCTTCTAATATCAGAAATGTTGTCTCAATGCACGATTTGAAGCTTTATGGTCTCAAATCACATGATTGTCATATACTAATGCAACAACTACTACCGGTGGAAATTCGTTCAATTTCGCCTAAGTTGGTTAGAGTTGCTATTACCTGGTTTTGCTTCTTCTTCAATGCAATCTGCAAAAAAGTGGTGGATGTGAATAAACTAAGCGATATTCAAAATGATCTCGTAGTCACATTATGCATGTTGGAAAAGTACTTTCCACCGTATTTTTTTGACATTATGGTCCATTTAACTCTCCATCTTGTTGCACAAGTCAGGATGTGTGGACCTATTTTTTTGACATGGATGTATCCATTTGAAAGGTGCATGAAACCCTTATGTACGCAATTATAACCGTCCTGAAGGATGCATTACAGAATGTTACATTGCAAAAGAAGCAATAGAATTTTGTAGCGAGTATCTATCATATGTTGAGGCAGTAGGAAATCCACTAGCAAGAAAGGGCAACATTAAAGATGACAAACCTTTGTCTGGAGGTCGTATTGTTGCAGTTGATCATGAAGAATGGCAACAAGCCCATTTACATGTTTTAGAGAATACAGATGAAATTCAATCTTATATTGAGTAGGCATCTTTATCATGAATTTTCTATTTTATAATTCAATGTATGAAAATTGTTATAAAATTGTATGATAAGTTGTTATGATGACTTGATAGTGAGCATATGAAGTGGTTATAATTACAATATCCCGTTAAATCTAAAAATAAAAAGTGGTTGTAGGATAAACACAATCAAATATTTATCCATTAGTTACATGTGAAGGTAGTAGTTGAAGCAATATTATTATAGTTATACGCTACTGATTCAGATGTTAAACAATTTTAATAAATTTGAACCTTCGCAGGTTGGCGGTGCATTTAATGTAAAAGAAGACATCTCACAAACTGTGAAGTGGATAGTACATGGGCCTAGCCACCATGTGCTTAAATGTTCTAGCTATGTTATTAATGGTTGTCGCTATCACATGAAGGATCACGACAACGCTCGAGTTATCCAAAATAGTAGAGTTACTCTTGTAGCTACGACAATGCAGATTGCAAGTTCGAAAGATAAGAATCCTATAGTAGGGGACATGTTTCTATGGAGCTATCACAAAATATGGGAGCTCGATTATCACAGGTTCAACATTCCAGTATTTAAGTGCGACTAGGTCGAGAGTAAGGGTATTAAGGTTGATGAACATGGTTTCACATTGGTGGACCTTAATCGAGTTGGGTACAAATCAGATTCTTTTATTTTAGCTTCGTATGCCAAGCAAGTATTTTATGTAAAAGACCAACTTGATCCTTAATGGTCTGTTGTTTTATCAATGGGTCAAAAAGACTACATACACAAAGAAGTTGATTAAGACCTGTATATGTTGATTGAACATCCTACCTTTGCTAATGCATCGTTGAATATTGGATTATTTGATGTTGGGGATGATGATAATATATGTTATAAAAGAGTAGGTTTTGAACGGGATTGGGTTGATAAGTAAACTTTGGACAAAAGTTTATTATCATATTTAACATTAATGAATTCTATTTTTACTCATACGATTACTTCAATCTCTTTTCCTGATACAATCCACTTATTTTGTTTGACATATATAGTGCGATCTAGTCTACTTATTTGTTTGATATATATAGTTTGATCCAACAAACTAGCATATTATTTCATAGTCTATTTTCAGCCACCTTACAGACATCAAGCATGCCTAATATATGACCTTCTAATAATAACAAAAAATAGGACATCAAAAGAGGTATGCATCTTGATAAATTAGTTATTTGTAGTAGTTTTTTTTTATGAACATGACATCTCTACAATTGTTTGCTATTGAATTTTCTTCTTCTTCTTCTTCTTCTTCTTCTTCTTCTTCTTCTTAATTTAGTACTCATATTGACATACTATCAAATTTCATTTGTAGAAAGTTTACTTGTCAAGGGGACATTGTTATAGTACTTTTGATATGTTGATTTAGTACTCATATTGACACACTATCAAATTTTATTTCTAGTACCCATTCAGCATATTTTTTTTACCTTATTATCAGTAGTCATTTCTCACATGTTGCGGCAGTAGTCAATACTATACTCCTACAGTTTAATATCATTATTAGGTTCATGAACATCTGCTAGAGTAAAACAGAATTGGAGATGAATATCTAGTAGACGAATAAATTCATATTTTGAATTTTTATAACTGCGAACTCCTTAGTTTCCTATTATATTGGCATTCAACCTAGGAACCATATGAGTCCTAGATAGGTGTCATATTTTGGTTGTGTCTTTGTCCAACAAGATCTAGGATACCAAATACACATTATGTTTCATTTACTTTGAAATTCTTCTGCTGTAAATGGTCGTATTGAAACCAATCACATTATATTTCAAATTATGAATAGAGCAGTATTTTTGTCACATGCTTGTTTTTGTCACAGGTTACAAAGATGAACCCTCCCTAAGTGGGCAAAAAGTAATAAGAGGTCCTACAAAAATAGAGAGAACTATCAAGCGAAGAAATGATAGAATAAAAAAAATTGTCACATTCAATGAGGTTGGACAGCCCATTGGGGAGGCTGGGGCAGAATGTGTCAGTTTGATTTTGGTTATTGCACGTTCTATGATACCCATTACTTATGACGATTGGCGAAAAGTCCCTCAAAATATCAAAGACAATGCATTGTCAGCGGTGGAGGTAATTTTTACTTATGAATAAAAAATATTTTGAGTTTATTGATTAGTACATATTAGTTCTAAATTATAGTAATCTTCAAAGCAGCAAACTTTTATCATTGACCCAAAAGCTAAAAGAAATTTAATGCAAACAATAGGTGTTGCATCAAAATCATTTTGGCATACGTTGACAGATTATATTCTTGCAAATATGGACAACCTTGGAGTTCTTAAAACCCCCCTCAAAACTATGATTTTATCAATCAAAATGAATGGTCCAAGCTTGTGACATCTCGTCTTTTTAACGACTTTCAGGTATCGTACTCTTAGATATGTTTAACTATGCAACTACAGTAATTCTTACTTACCATCTAAATAAATTCCATTATTATTTCAGACTCGGTGCAAAGAACAACAAACCCGGAGAGGGAAGCATGTATATAACGATAGGCTAAGCCGAAAAGGCTATGCCGGTTTAAGATAAGAAATTGTAAGTAATATTATAATGAGTTTTATATATTTCATTTGGAATTTTAAGTCACTATATTATAGAATGTTCATTTTATATAATAAGTTTTCCTAAATAATAGAAAAAGACGGTACATATACTGAGGAGCAAGTAGGCCGCTGTCTTTTTTGGAAGCTAGCACGAAAGAAGCAAAAGCGGAATGTAGGCACCGGTTCTACAAAAATAAATACTAGGGGTGATAATGAACATACTGAAGAAGATGATGCTCCATTGATAGTTTATGATCCAGTCGCACAAGTAATGGTGGATAAGGTTGTAAGCAAGTCTAAACTGTATTTGATTTTCATTTTTATTTTTTGGCACAACTTCTTATTAAGATGCTAACATAAATTCCTTCTTTTCATTGGATGAAGTGAAGAAAAAATAAGTTCTGGAGAGTTGTTCATTCCTCAAAATGTAAATGCATTTAAGTTATGTAATGGAGAGGCCCAAGCATAGTAGTCATGTTACGACCATGGGGAAATATGCCATCCCAAGATCTTATTTCAATACTCCTAAAGCTCCGAGTGGATGGGAGGAGGAGAAAAAAATTGCTTAATGAGATTGAGAGGAAAAATAAGATGATAAGTAACTTACTTTCATAAGGTCCTTGTGGTACTCCGTTATCAGATACCGGTTCCAACTTTCCAAAAAAGGTTGGAACTGTATCAATTCCTCCAATTCCTACGATGAATGCATCAAGTTCTGCTTTTGATGGATCGGGAAGGCCAAGGATTATGAACTAGGTATATTTCATCCCCTTTTCAATATTTGATTTTCAATATATGAAACATAGAAATGTAGTATTTTAGTTTATTTTCAATATTTGTTCCATTCGCATGAATGATTCATAGGAAATAAAAAAGTTTATGCAACATTCAATATCCCAACAACCCAACATTCAATAGTATTTTCTTAACTTTTTATTCTTCTGATTACATGTTCTTAGTTATATATATCCTCCTTTCTAGACTGGGACTGATTCACCATATTGGTATCAGCCAGTATCAGATCGGGACATGCCACACCGAATCGATATCGACTGATACTAAATAATATGCTTAGATAAATGTTTAATGTGACAATGTTACCTCTTCCTACATATTTGTACATCTAAATTATTAGTACAATATCACTATTTCTCATAAATCCTATGGCAAATGATCATGTCTAAGTAGGATAGTCACAAGAAAAATAGGATGTCTAAGTAGGACAGTTTCTTTATATTGTTTGAAATTTTCTGATCATACAAGTTCTGACTTTTCTCAAAAGCGTCTAAGTACAAAATCTCCTCTCCAAACTGATCAAGATATGGATGTTGCTGCAACAAAACCTGATTGTGAGATGAATAAAACAAAGGTACTACATGTCAGTTTCTTTGTTCATTGAAATCCTAGTCAACATGGTACTAAAATGGAAGTAAAAAAGGACATGCAATTTTTTATATGCTTTCTTTTAATAAGGTAGAAGATTGTCAAATGGCAATGGGCTCCGTCGACAATATTGTTGCTAAAGGAACCATTTTGGAATACAATCCCCCCAATGTTGTTGTGTCCATCAAATTGGTATTGATTGAGGATGCGTTGCTTCCTATTCCACCTCAAGATATCTATCCGACTAAGGCTATGGATGCTATTGGATATCACATACTTTGGCCAAACGATTTAGTTCTTCATGGTACTATAATTAGAGAGGTAGTCAATATTTATTTAAAACTTTTTCTTGTATAAATACCATATTATTTCTGTCTTATACATTTTTACTCTGAAATTGTGTTCTAATTTACTAATCCAAGATGGGCAAGGAAGCTCTCAATGAGCAAACGAAGACCCTAACTAAAATTAAAATCCTACAAGAGCTTCCACTAGAATTACAAGGTCATTCAAATATCTGTCCGAAATGGAATGCTTTGCTAAACTGGTACAACGGTTTATAATTGAAAAAACCTCAATTCCGGTACCATTTTCTACCGAATTGTTTGGTAGCCCAACAGTTACATGTCATGTCGAAGAGGATTTCAAAAATTTTATTAAAATGCATGCTCTTTTAGTCAATTGCATCCAAATATGCATAAGGTACATGAATACTTCGCTTTTGAAATTTTTGTTATTACATTAATAAGTTGATCAAAATAATCTACAAACTATATTTATAAGTTGTTGTATATTGGATTGAAGGACCTAAACCCTTGTCGAGGATATTTCCTTTATTAATCCGAGACTAGTCTCCTTGTCTGGTTTAAAAGACTTTTATGCAACTCAGGATGCAAGGGCACGACATATTTGTAACAATTTGATCTCTCAAAAACAAAGTCGACTTGTTTTCTTGCCATACAACCCCAGGTAATACATTTCTTACTAATTTTTCTTCTACAAGTTCTCACTAACTCGATAACTTGTATATCTTGGTGCTATATGGTGTTATAGTTTTCATTGGATTTTGGCTGTCATTGACCTGTCACTAATGAGAGTGGATTATCTGGATTCTCTGAGGAGTTGCATCCATGATGATCTTAAGTACATTGTAACAAGGTATGCATGAATATTTGTACCATATCTTATGGGTGGCACAACTGTAGTTAATGTACTTAGATGCTTTAATAATGACAATTAATATTGTCCACTTTAATTTGCATAGTGGACTTCAGATATTTCATGCTCAAATGGAAAATCAAGTCAAAAAAATTTAAATTGAATTGGATAACAATTAAGGTACAATATATTTCTGTCTTGTTAATGTAAATGAAAAATTAATACAATTTTTGATTTTGCTTAATTTTCTATGATTAGTCGCTAGTACAAACCGGCTCTATCGAATGTAGGTACTACGTGATGAGGTATATGAAGGAGGTCACATTTGATCCAAGCTTACTTAATCCAAAGGTGATATTTTTCTTAATCGACATGTATATTTAGAATATAATATTATGACAGTATAAACCGTTTCACTTTTTCTTCCTATTTACAAATAATACCATGAAAAGGGAGAATACACTTTCAAAAAAATTAATGAAGTTCATACGGAGTGGATGGAACATGTTTTGCAGTTCCTTATCTAACAAATCTTCGCAGGTAATAGACTTCATCTACTTCAGTGAATATATGCATTTAATTTATGGGCTGGACCATTTAAATCAGGTATAAAGTATTTAATCGGTGAATTCCCTAGGCATATAGTAAATGCTTTTTGTGTCACCGTTTATCAATTTTATTTGCATTATTGTTATAGTATGCAAACATTTTACGGGGACTTTGTATCCATCTTTAGTACCCTATTCCTCATGATGTTGCACCCCAATTTCCTCTTGTTGCACACAACTACCTACAACACACACATACACTTGGTTCACTGATACATACATATTTTTCCTAATTAACTTAATTCTCTAGTAGACACCTATACATTTATACATAGGTAACAAGGTTGTTCTCAAACCTGGGCACTACTCCACAAAACTCAGACACTCTAATAACGCTCACACAAGGATGTATAACCATCCTATGTTCTGCCCTTGCTGCAGTGCAGATGCACACTCACCTGTATGCCTCCAGCAGTTGCTTCTACTGTTCTCTATTGCAGTAGTAGCTGTAATTGCTACTGCTACAGATTCCTCCATGAGTGTATCCCCCTTGTTTATTACTACTCTTCTTTTAATGCTATTGCTAAATAAATCGATGTGCCTATGTTGATATCTTCCATGATGAGTACACCATACTGCATACAGGATTTGTTCACCTCAAGATCCCCTGCTCACTACCAGATATCCCTTGTACACTAGTTTGCACATGGACCCTATGTTTCCAAGACTGCTACCCTATTTCACACCCCATTCTGCACATACTGGGTCACGGCACACAAATACATATTTATGTAGTGAACCCTTCAGTTCCCTACTAACCACTACTATGGCTGTCCCCAATTAGGAGTGCCTACCTGTCAGTCCCTATTTTTCAAAAAATTGATTTAATTAGTGTTAATTAGTTGCTAATGGCATATTTAGCTTTAAAATAAATTATTATGATTTTAGGAATTTTTCTAGAATTTTTAAATAATTTTTAAATAGTTTTTAGGTTAAAATATATTATTTTGTAATTAACTGAAATGTTTTAATATCATTTTGTAATAATTAGATTTATTTTAATATTAGTTTGTAATTAATTGAATTATTTTAATTACAGTTTACAAATTGTTATTAGCAAACTGATAGGATTTGGACCTATCTGTAAATATCTAAATCCTAGGGACCTAATCGCAAAACCTATTTACACCCACCCCCGACGACCGGCCAGCTGTGCCCCGACAACCACCGACTTCCCCACCATTTCCAGCCAGCCACGACGACAACCGACCTCCTTTTTCCTATAAATAACCCCCTAGTCCTAAACCCTAACCCTAGTTCACCATCGACCACCCCGACTCTTCATCCCCGACGAGAACCTAAACCCTAACCCTAACTCCGGCAACTACCCAGCGCCACCTCCCCAGCCATCCACACCACCAATAAACCCTACCGACGAGTTCGCCCCACCGAGCTGAGTCCAGCGCCACCCGAGCGCCACGTCCACGTCGTCTCCTCCACCGTCCAGCGTCTTCGAAACCCCCCCGAAGTCGGACACGCAGGTAACAGACCCAAGTTCGTGTCGTGCGTGTCTCGAACTCAAGTACTACGTTCGCCTGGACACGAGCAACCTAGGGGTAAGTCTGGACACGAAAGACTCGACCCGTGCGTGTCGTGCATAGCACGGACACGAGACTCGTGTGTCCTTAACTGTCAGGACACCGAGATAGTTTTATCGGGTTTAAAATGTAGTGCCCCGTCCCGCTCAGTCAATCGGAAGGAATCGAAACGCCGACGGCGTTCGGACTTAGCCTTGTATCGGCTACTCGGAGACATCGCTCGGTCGAGGCGACCGCTCGCTCAGGTGGGATAGTTTCGGTGGACTTGCCTCATCTTAGCCTTCACATAATAAATCGCATGTTTTCAACTTGCACAAGTAGGCTTGATAATAAAAGAGACGAATCTACATAGCTAAAGGGAATAATCCCGACGGGTCGAATTGAAATAGAATATGGAAAGGTCCAATGGTCGGCTTAGAGTTAGTGCACGGCGTGCTTTGAAAATGACATTCGATCCTTCGTCCCGTGGCTTGGGAGAAGGAAAGTTGGTTGAGTCGGCGAAGTATGAACGTAGCCTAAGTCATAGGCGTCGCCTGCGTAAATGCTCGATAAAGCATGTACGTTTCCATGATGCAAGGCTTGGCATTGCCTTTGCTCGTCCCTTGAGTTAAGTTGTAGGCTTGGTGAAGTTAGGTAAAGTGATAGTGGTCGACCTAAGTCATTCCAAGCACGGTCCTACAAGTTCTACGGCTGGATATGACAACTTAGTCTTACGGTTTCAAGCCCGTCGTATAGAGTATGTCTTGGGCGGTGGCGTCGCATAGAGTTCAAGTTGGTTTAAGGCACGATGTCACGGACTTAGTGTTTTCAGGCACGGACCACGGTCGATTCATTGAGTTTGGAAAGTGATGTGAATAGTTGTTCTTGAGTTGAGTAAAACGATAGGGCAAGAAAGAAGAATGCTCGCGACTACGGGTCGTCGAGGCAAGATCTCAGTTGTGAGAAGTATTGAACTTGGCCCTGAAAGAGATGATAACACAAGAGGTGGAATGACTGTGTGAGACGTCAGTTGAGTCGAGTCTTGCATGGTCATGGACAACTTGTCGACAAGGTAGAGTTTCCTCGAACGGTAGCCCGACGGAAGGGGACCAGTTCCTGAGAAGCAGCATTAGCACGTGCTGGATGACCGCACAAGTTAGCGCAGAGGCTTTCCAGCGGGGCTAGCTACCCACCCGGCAAGGGCGGCCGCCTAACAAGCTAAAGGAGTCCATGTCACGCCCCGATTCCGTAGAATCGATAGTCGTCCCCCGGGCGTGATGTCGTGCAAGCCTAAGTTGCGCTCGCACAAGGCATAGTCATAAGGTTATCCGAAACACAACAACAAAAGAATGTGCAGAGTAAATTGAACACATATTATAGAGAAGGAAATTTAAGCTTTATTGATAATGAACATCATTTTTACAGACTCGATACAAGGGCGCCGTGCGGGCTTTTTACAAACTGACTCCATTACAAAATGAACGTCGACGAGATAGCCATTCGATACATTCATCCCTTGATTATACAACCAAAATTACAAAACCACCTGGAATGGTGGGAAGTCGCTCCATCTGTCTTCGATCTTCAACAGCGGAGTCTCCAAAGGTTTGATCCAAGCTTCGATGCACGGACGAAGCTTCAAAACACACGAGCGTTGCCTCCCTTCATGTAGCACGCTCCTCCCGATCTATCGCACCTGTAGAGAGAGCGAGGATCAGTACAATCAACATGTACTAGCGAGTGGCTAATTAATTTTCAGGCTCTCATTTGGTTCAAGAATTTAGATAAAATCATACAACTTGCTTTTAGTGGTCTTTCTAGCCATCCTAGATATTTTCATAAGAAGCATTAAGTTACACCAAGATTTCCTCCGGCAAAGCGCGCCGTGCGACATAAAACTTACCATCACTTTCCCTGTTAGTTGATAACAATTTATATCAAGTGTTTGATATGGAGGTCACTGGCATTAACTAGCCATCTTGGACATAGCCTGGTAATACGGGACCCTTGTAACGCAAGTAGCGAGCTCCGATGCAAGTCCCCGTCTTACCGGTTGCTTCATACCCAGCTCGGCTATAACCTGTTTCTTCCTAGGCCGAGTCGGTCCCGTGGCCCCGGGTTGCCGCTCGAAGAAACCATCGCCCTTGTCGACAAGTTGTCCATGACCGTGATAGGTTAACAAGGTATAATTTAGGGTACCGTTGGGGCTTGTTACATAGTTGATTCACTTACTTGGTTGTTTTGTTGGCCTAAAATAATTCTATCTCTTTTCAACACAATACATCTCTTTTCTCTTCTTGCACATAGGACTTGTATTCTTCAAACGAATCATTTGATTTCGATATCATTACCCGAGTTCTCATTTTGAAATAGAGGGTCGAGACGAAGGAGGTCAGCCACTCACCTTGAGTTTTTGCTTGAGGCGAGGGACTTGTTGGCTGCGCTAGACGTCGCCTACGCGATCACCTGAAATCGCACGAGCAACCTATTAGAACACTGTATTATGCAAGAGTTCGATAGAAAATGCGAGTTCGAAATGTAAACCATGAAAACCATTAAAAACATTCACGAAAACGCATTCAGAAAACCAAAGCCAAAACCAATACAAGCGGCGTGAAAAGCAGAGCAACGGGAGGTCTCTCCCGACTCAGCCGCAGAGTCAATCCTTGAGGCGCTACCCGCTGAATATGGGACTTGGTTCCGAAGAAGCCATTCCATAACGTGGAATGGATCTTAATTCAACCGTTCCCGTTCGATCGACTCGGCCGATTCCGACCTATCGGTCCCGACCGAATCGATAGCGACAGTGTTCCTTTCTCGCGCACCCCGTGGACGAAAACGGGGCACGATGTAGGGACGGGGCACTACACCATAACCAACTAAAAATAAGTTTCGTCCTCGAAACTTAAGAACAGAACCTACCTCTATGAAAATAATGAAGGAAACTTTTCTTTCATCTCTGACTCGAGTTCCTATGTCGACTCTTCCGCCGCATGGTTCCTCCAGAGTACGCGAACAAGAGGGATCACTCGACTTCGCAGCAGCTTATCCTTGCGTTCTAAGATTTGAACTGGCTCTTCAACGTAGGATAAGTCGGACTTTAGCTCCAGCTAGCCAAAATCCACCACGTGGCTAGGGTCGTGCACGTACTTCCGCAGCTGGGAGACGTGGAAGACATTGTGCACACCTTCAAGTGTCGGCGGTAGGGCAATTTTATAGGCCACTGGGGCGACCCGCTCGAGTATTTCGAACGGCCCAATGAATCTCGGACTCAGCTTTCCCTTCGTGCCGAACCGAGTAACTCCTTGCATGGGCGACACCTTCAGGAACACATGATCGCCCACCTGGAACTCAAGCGGTCTTCGATGGGTGTCGGCGTAGCTCTTTTGCCGACTCTGTGCAATCTTCAGTCTTTTCCAAATTAGCTTGACCTTTTCCACAGTCTGTTCCACCAGCTCCGGGCCGAGTATCTGCCGTTCCCCGACATCATCCCAGAAAATGGGCGATCTGCACTTCCGGCCGTACAAAGCTTTATACGGCGCCATTTGGATGCTGGATTGGTAGCTATTGTTGTATGCAAATTCTGCCAGCGGTAGATGGACGTCCCAGCTTGATTTGAAGTCAATTGCACAGAGCCGTAGCATGTCTTCGAGAATCTGATTAACGCGCTCCGTTTGGCCGTCGGTCTGAGGATGGTAAACTGAGCTGAACTGCAACTTGTTACCCAGTGCCGACTGAAGGCTACTCCAGAATCGTGACATGAACCGTGAATCCCAATCAGAGACGATGGATACTGGAACTCCGTGCAGCCGTACTATCTTGTCAAGATAAATCTGCGCCAGGCGATCAACGCTCCAAGTAACTTTGATGGCGATAAAGTGCGCTGACTTGGTTAATCGATCGACGATAACCCAGATGGCGTCGTTCCCCCGTGGTGTCTTCGGCAGGCCAACAATAAAATCCATAGTGACGTGATCCCACTTCCACTCGGGAATAGCGAGGTTCTGCATCTCCCCGCCAGGTCGCTGATATTCAGCTTTCACCTGCTGACAGGCCATGCATTGCGACACGAAGAGCGCCACATCTCTCTTCATCCCATGCCACCAGAAGGTCGTGCGGAGGTCCTTATACATCTTGGTACTGCCTGGATGCAAGGTATATTTCGCATGATGCGCCTCCGACATTATCTCCTTTCGCAGTTCTGAATCATCCGGAACACATAGTCGGCCATTCAATCTAAGCACGCTGGTCTTATCTTCCGCAAAGTCGGTCGCACTACCTGTCGAAATTCGCTCGCGCATTTTCTTCAGGTACGGATCATCCTTCTGAGCGGCCATGATCTTTTCCAGCAAACTTGGCTCTAACTGCAGCTGCGCCAACCGTACATCCCTGAATCGAACCCGGAGATCGATGCCCATTTCTTCTAGATTTTGTAGTAGTTTGCGGTTGATGGATAGCGAGGCAAGATATTTTCGACTCAGAGCGTCCGCCACAACATTTCCCTTGCGCGGAGTGTAGTCGATCATCAAGTCATAGTCTTTGATTAGTTCGAGCCAGCGTCTTTGTCGCAAGTTCAATTCCTTTTGGGTGAAGAGATACTTGAGGCTCTTGTGGTCGGTATAGATTGCGCACGCCACGCCATATAGATAGTGACGCCACAATTTCAACACGAACACAATCGCCGCTAACTCCAAGTCATGCGTAGGATAGTTCTTCTCGTACGGCTTTAACTGTCTGGAGGCGAAGGATATCACCTTGTTTCGCTGCATGAGCACACATCCCAAGCCCTGGCCTGAAGCATCGCTGAATACCTGAAAACCCTCTGGCCCATCCGGAAGTGCGAGTATAGGTGCCGAAATTAGTCGCTGTTTTAGCTCCTGGAATGAAGCTTCACAGTCATCCGACCACTCATACACGATGCCCTTTTGAGTGAGGCGAGTCAATGGCGATGCAATCTTCGCGAAGTCTTTCACGAAGCGTCGATAGTATCCCGCCAAACCAAGAAAGCTTCGAATCTCACTAGCAGACGCAGGCCGCTTCCAATCAGCAACAGCTTCCACTTTCTTCGGGTCGATTGCAATGCCTTCGGACGAAATAATGTGACCAAGAAAGGATACGCTGCTTAGCCAAAATTCGCACTTACTCCGCTTCGCAAATAACTCATTCTCTCGAAGTGTCTGGAGCACGGCCCGTAGATGTTCTGCATGCTGTGCCCTGTCCTTTGAGTAGACGAGAATATCGTCAATAAAGACTACCACAAATTTATCAAGAAAGGGTCGAAACACCCGATTCATTAGATCCATGAAGGCAGCAGGGGTGTTCGTCAGGCCGAAGGGCATCACCAGGAACTCGTAGTGGCCGTACCGAGTGCGAAAGGCAGACTTTTGCACGTCGTCCGACTTGATCTTGAGTTGATGATAGCCCGAGCGGAGATCAATCTTCGAAAATACTGAGGCGCCTTGCAGTTGATCGAATAAGTCGTCTATACGAGGCGATGGGTACTTGTTCCGGATGGTGGCCTTGTTCTAACACGATCATCATTCATCGAATCAGAGTACTCCCGAGTTATCGTACATCGATCTTTGATACGCCTCAATACCATTGATGATGCACATAACCTGACGATCTTCCTTTTGCAACAAATTTTGAGTCGTGTAACTTAATTCCTCAATTCACATTTATTCCATGCCAGCTCAAGTCCTTGAGCAACATCTAATCTAAATCCTCAGTCATTTTCGTATTTTCGAACCAACGTTTTCCATGCACGCTATCTTCCGATCATGCTATCCTCGATCTCGTCTATGAGTATTTCACCTTAACTCAAGTTTCAATCCATTCGACTAAATTCAAAGTTGCATGCACGATCCACTAAGTTTTCTCGACCAAGATATCCATTTTATTTTATCGTTTCGAATCTCCATTCAACCGTTTCGTAATTTGCACTACACATTCTTAATTCGTCCGAACGATATCTCGTTTGAGACTCTCGAAGTCGCAACCAATTAAGCATTACTCGTTCTAAGGCTTTGCGCGATGTCATCACTCGCCGACATACTCGTTCTATCCGTAAATCCTTTAGTCTCGCTCAAACAATTTCTATGTCGTCCATACACCACTCAGGGTTCGAGCCACTCGACTAGTCGTCGATACTCACTCTTATTCTTCTTCCAAGCTATCACATACACCACTCGGGGTGAAGTCATTCTATAAATCCTCAAAAGGTTATTCGACTCACAATCGACATGTTCAATTGTGCGTTCGCTCGTTCCTTAAAGTCTAAGAACCATTTCCCGTGTTTGTTTTAGCGCTGGTCAAGTAGCGTCTCTATCAACATACGTTCTAAGTCTCATTTATTCTCGTCCGAGCGATAGTCGATCTCGCTCGTAAACTCGTTCGCACCAGGTCTTGGTGTGTGATACTCGGCACAACTTAGCCAAAAGGCTGCGTGCATAACCATCCCGTTCTAACTATACTTCGGTCTCGTGTACTTGTTCGCTATTTTCAGCGTAAGGTCATTCAAGCATGCGCTGCGTTTGCTAACCTTTAGCATTTGTTCCTTCCAACTCAAGTCCATCGTAGTTTGGCACAAAGGCCTTCGCCTATCGATCCCGTTCAACTGAGTACTCGTACAAGCTTTTGACAATATTAGACTTATTGTATGGAACATCCCAAGGCACAACGAGAGAGAGCGTACACTTCTTTTGTTTCCAAACGAGCTTTCAAAACTGAGAGAATCGAAATGAAGTCCAAGGATGTAAAGCCGTGCTCTGATACCAATCTATCACACCCCGCTCCCGTAGGAGCAATCATCCTCGCTAAGGCGTGATGTTGCACGAGACTATGTTGTCCTCGTGCAAGGCCAAGTCCAGAAACGGCCGATTTGAGCTAGGCCACAGAGTCGCATAGAGTGTCCCCATTTGTAGCGGAAAGTAAAGAACACAAGTTAGAACAAATTCTATCTCTTTATTGATATTCAAGAAGTTTACAAGCGGCGCTAGGCTGAGAATACAAGTCGCTCACGCTCTCTCTCTGAAACATAAAAGGCATGCCAAGTGGCTTACAAGATGGAATGATTCATGGCGATGTTCCGATACATTATGTCCTGTATATGGTGCTTCAGTTCCTTTGCAACGCTCCAAGGCTCCAGAATTAGCTCCGCGCCTTAGCACGTTCGAAGGAAGTCTCCACACCCGACGACGTCTCCTGCAAGCAAACTGTGGGGTTATCAGTACATTGTTATGCACTGGTGGGGAAGCTAGCTCGCCCATAATGCTATCATTACCAAACACATTCTATTTACTTTTGTGCACCGTCTATCATTCATTGTCTTTCTATTCATGCCTTAGGATCAGTTTCATGGCATATATCGTAACCTATCTCGTGTTACCGATTTCAAGTATTTGCATAGAAATACATGCACGACTTACCGATACTTCCGTCCGTTTTTTCCTGTCCAAAGTAAACCAAGTTAGTCAACAATTTATATATAACAACTTAACGTAATTCACGTAAACAATCAATGTTAAGGGCGTGTCCCTGCCTCAGATTCTAGTACCTCATAGGCATGTTTCTAACTCATTTGCACGAAGTACTCTAGTTCACTTGGTGTGTTATATTTAAGCCTGTTTAGAAGGCGCTTCATTCAGTTCCACCGTTGTTTAGATTACTCAAGTTGTCAGGATGTGTTATACTTGAAGGGTTTCGTTCCAACATCCATGTTCATTTAACTATTCAATTCACTACCAAAAGACAGTCAATTAGCGACGAAATGTTAGCGATGGATAATTTCCGTCGTGTTAGCGACAGATTTACGGCAAATAGTCGACGGAGTACCGACGACATGCCGATACATTTTTTATTTTATTTTAAGGGGGAGAAAAGGTCGCTCATCCATCGCTTGGGCGTCGGATATATAGCGACGGATACACAGTCGTCGCTATGCAGTCGATTATTTGGCAGGAATTGTTGGGAGAAGTGGCGGGACAATTCTTCGACTACGTGGCGACGGATAGTCCGTCGGCAAGTATCAAATAGAGCGACGGATTAGCGACGGATAAAATTCGACGCTAGTCCGTCGCTAAATATACGTTCCAGACTTAAATTGAAACGACGGGGGAAACTTTTCATCCCCTCCAAATTTCACTCTCTCTCCTCTCTCTCTCTCCCGCGGCGATCGGCGACCTCCCTCTCCTCTCTCTCTCTCCCTCGACGGTGATCGACGACCTCTCCTCTCTCTCCCCCAAAGGTAATCCCCTCTCTCTCTCTCTCTCGCAGTGGTCGTGGGTGTAGCGGGCCGGGAGCGTCGGGGGCTGCGGGGGCGACGGAGACTGCGGGGGCGGCGGGTGCGTCGGGGGCTGGGGGCGGAGGGGAGGCGGGCGGCGGGCGTGGGAGGGGTACGTGGCGCGCGGGGGCGTGGCGCGCTCCGGGACAGCGGGGGGCGGCAGGCGTGGCGCGCACGGGACAGCGCGGGGCTGGGGGGGCGACGGGGGATGGGAGGGGTACGCTAGGGTTTGTAAGTGTAAGTAGTAGTAATTATCCTAGTTTAAGAAATAAGATGAGAAAGTCTATTGCTTTATATATATATATATATATAAAATGCAATATGACAAACCCTAGTTTAGGAAATAGGATGAGAAAGTCTATTGCTTTATATATATATATATATATATATATATATATATATATTTTATATATATATATATATATATATATATATATATATATATATATATATATATATATATCAAGGTTCAAAGTATCGGTATCGGAATCGGTATCGGACTTTTCCTATGAGTATTGGTATCGGCGATATCGGTAGTATCGACAGTTTCGGATCGGAGTATCGGATTTTTTGGTATTGGGAAACAAATAATTATCGGTAGTATCAGATTCTTTTATATGCTTTTACAACCTTATTATGCTTTCAACCTAGGTTCACAATATCGGTATCGAAATCGGTATCGGACTATTCCTATGCTGTTTAATTTTCTTTGCCGAATTGATCGGAACAAAGACCTCCAATGTCGGCATCGGTCAATATTTGGTATCGGTCGGTATCGGATCGGAACATGCCAAACCGTATCGGTATCGGCCGTATCAGATAGGTATCGGCCGATACTTTAAACCATGTTATATATATATATATATATATATATATATATATATATATATATATATATATATATATATATATATATATATATATATATTTACTGACTCGTCAAGTTGAACCGTGTATAACATGCTCGACGCTTAAGAGGAATCATTTGGACTTAGTTGTATCGGTATCGAACTATCGGTATCGGTATCGAACTATCGATATCGGTATCGAACTATCGGTATCGGTATCAAACTATCGGTATCGAACTATCGGTATCGCTAGCGGACTATCGGACTATCGGTATTGGTATCGTACTATCGGTATCGGTATCGCACTATCGGTATCGGACTATCGGTATCGGTATCGAACTATCGGTATCGGTATCGAACTATCGGTATCGGTATCGGTATCCGTATGTACTTAGTATCGATCGTAGCAGATTAGTATCGGTATATCGGTTTGGTATAGGTCGTATCGAATGGTATTGACCTTAGCGAATTGGTATCGTCCTATCTGATATGTATCGGCCGTATATCTAGGATTCGTACAGGCCTTATCGATTCGGTATCGGCCATATCCGATAGGTATCGGCCGTATCGGATATGTATCGGCCGTATCAGATTAGCATGGTGGAAGGTTTAGTAACAACTGTACTTAGATTTTTCTCTTCTCGAGCTAGAATTCCATTGCAAGAGAGTCACGAGAGAGTAAAAAAATCTCCTACATATTAATGTTTACGAGAGTGATTGGCCAATTACAGTAACACACATGCTGCATTTTCCATCAGGGAAGGAGAGATTGAAGGCAATAACATATAGAGTTGTATTTCGGAAGAAGACGAACTCCTATAAACTCTTTGTTAACAAAACAATCTATAGACGAACTACTATAAACTCATTGTTCTGTATTCTCTATAGCTTCTTTTGTGAACAAAGAGTTTGTACGAGTTCTTCTCCCGTAATACAAGTCTATATGTTATTGCTTTCAATCTCTCATTCCCTGATAGAAAATGCAGCATGTGTGTTACTGTAATTGGCCAATCACTCTCATAAACATCAATATGTAAGAGATTTTTTTACTCTCTCGTGACTCTCTTGCAATGGTATTCTAGCTCGAGAAGAGAAAAATCTAAGTACAGTTGTTAGTAAACCTTCCACCATGCTAATCTGATACGGCCGATACATATTCGATACGGCCGATACCTATCGGATATAGCCGATACCGAATCGATAAGGCCGGTACGAATCATAGCTATACGGCCGATACATATCGGATAGGACGATACCAATTTGCTAAGGCCAATACCAATTTGATACGGCCTATACCAAACCTATAGACCGATACTAATCTGATGCGGTCGATACTAAGTACATCCAGCCTATATACCAGCGGATCCACCAGTTACATGATTATATACTAATTCTGTTTAGTTTGTCTTACTATACAGATTTTCACATCCAATCTGTGATGGATCGTTATTTCGTTGATCGTACATGGATGTACAAACGACAACACAAGAGCAGAATAGGTGTGAGTGACAATTTTCAGGCAGGCATGGAAGTGTTTCTTAAGTATGCCATGAGCAAAGCTCAGTATATGGACGGTAACAAAATCAAGTGTCCATGTCGTAATTGTCGTAATAGACGTTACGAAAAGGTGGTGAGTGTAAGAGATCATTTGACCCGTAAGGGTTTCGTACGTGATTACGGCCTGTGGTCATCGCAAGATGAACTATATGCGGAAAGACAGGTTGCGAATGCTGCTACTTATGCTTTTGATGATAATGCTGTAACGGATTTTGTCATCGAAGACGACGAATGCTCTGTTGATTATGGAGACATGCATAACCTTGCACGAGATTGTAGAAGCATGGAAAAGAACAAAGAATAGCCTATGCGGCTCCAACAGAAGGATCCCCATGCGGCTCAGAAAATCCATTAACATCCATGCGGTTCAAAGTCCCTTAAAGCCTCACACGGCTCGGATAGCTCCATGCGGCTCAGAAAGGAGCCACGTGGCCCTTAACAGTCTCCTCTACAGCTGGCCATGAACCAAATCGCCACATTTAATGCCCTGACGGCTGACAACCCTGACAAAGTGACAAACCTGACATAAAGTCGAAATAATGACTCTGACATGATGGCGTATGCCTAGGAAAACGAAGAAAATCTTTTTACAGCTGCCACAATCCACCAAATTCCAAAGCCACCCTATGCGGCCAGTATTCTTATGCGGCTCGGATCATGGGGGCCGCCTTCATGCGGCTCACGTCCTGAGAAGCCACCCTATGCGGCCAGTATTCTCATGCGGCTCGGATCATGGGGACTATCTTCATGCGGCTCACGTCCTGAGAAGACACCCTATGCGGCCAGTATTCTCATGCGGCTCGGATCATGGGGACCATCTCCATGCGGTTTAAATGCTGAGATGCCACACTTATACAGCCTTAACACGTGACCAGGTTTATGCGGCTCAGCGGGAAACCACTCTCATGCGGCTCAGATTTCTTAGGCCATACTTATGCGGCTGCTACCTTCATGCGGCTCTATCAAGACACTCTGTTCCTGTATCCCGCGGTTAGGACACATGGTAGAAGATCAGTTTTCCCCGTATTTCTATAGCTCGCAATATGGTGATGGTGGGACACGCGACACCAAATCAATCAAGATTTATTCATTCAGATTTAGTGCAATCATCATAATTATCCGGATCAAGTTAGATTTATTGTAATCAAGCGGAGTAAACACGTGGCAGGAGATCCAAACTAACGGCTGCATATCATAAAGATTTGTGGCAATCAACATTAATTGCCCACAGAGATTTAATGCAATCCACATTAATTGCCTAGATTTGCTACAATCAGAATAAATGGCCTAGATTAATTGATCCTTAACCGCCGACTTCTCAAGGAGGCAATCATTTGCAAACCCTAATGTCACACCCCACTCCTATAAATAGCAAGGTGCCATTCCCTTGCAAATGGCTGGCGAAAAAAGAGAGAGAGCACTACAGAGACATCCAGAGATCTAGCAACAGAAGGCGCAAGGGAGTCTCCCCACACGTCCAAGAGCATTTCTTCACCAGAGCCAAGGTTACGTCCGATCGTCCAAGGAGTAAGGCAGAGCGGCCGTCGCTTTCCCGAGCCTCTACCGTCACCCTCCAGAAAAACTAAACAATTGTACTTAGATTGCAGTACATAGGTTTTCGTCCCTAGGCTTTCTTTGTACGAGCGAGTTTGTATTGTGAAGTAAAATTCCAGTCCTCCGATATAACTGTTCTGTTCTTTTATAATCAATGGCAAACACGATGGCGACTCTGCTGGGGACAAACTTTTCCACGGCTGAGAAGTTGGTGACGCAATCGGATGCAGCCAAACTTGGCTCCACACAACAGAAGATGGTTGTCCGTTTCGACCAACAGGCGTTTGAAGAAATGCTCTCCGACGGGAGCGCTGGCCTGGTCCAGAAGCGAACCCGCACAAAGAAGGCTCGTAGGGAGTGAAGGCCCAAATCATTTGCTCCTTCCCAAGCCCTGGACGGAGTACTCTCTGCTGCCCAAAACGGCAAAGCAAATCTCATGCGGCCCCACTTCAGGCCATAGAGGACTCTGCTGTCCCCAAGTTCGGCAGAGGAAAGCACTACGATACTGGACTTACAGGGGGAAAGAGTGGTTCTATGTGCTCCAGGAAGAAGCCGAACAAAGGCACTAGCCGCAGACAGAACGCTCATGCGGCCAAGATTGCCAGCCGCATGCATGATACTCATGCGGCCAAGACTTCCAGCTGCATGGAGAAGACTCATGCGGTCGAGACTTCCAGCCGCATGAAGAAAGCCTATGCGGCCACGACTGCCAGTCGCATGAAGACTGTTGATTCTAGCCGCATACCGCCTGCTCCGCGCTGCTCAGGCTCAGTCTTCTATCGCCTCTCCTATGGTCCTGATCTCTCATGCTTCCAAGAAAATATGTCTGACTCTCTGCAGCACCACTTAGACTCTTCCTACTATGCGCCTTATGGCGCTCGAAAGAAGAAGTCGAGGGCAGTGCGAGCTTGGCAAGCTCAGTCGGCTGTCCCAACCTCTGACCATCAGAGCGCTCCAAATACCGTTATACGGGCCTCTGATGGAAAGTTGTACAGAACCACTCGAGTCCCGCCCCCGGCGGCAAACGGACAAAGTGGTTCCCAAAAGTCTCTCAGCAACCAGGGAGCAAACATGGTCGTTCCAGACCCATCTGACTTGCGTGAGGTTATCCTCTACAAGCGCAAGGAAAGAAAAGAGGCCTCAGTGTGCAAAGAGTCCTCCCATGGACATCACTGCACCCAAGTCATTATCAACTGCTGTTGCAACAACGCAACAGTAAGAGAAGACCGGCAGTCCGTCTTCCAAAGACTACAACAACCAAGTTCAAAGGACGAGGCGCCTCCCGTCGTCTCCTGCAATTCTGCTCAGAGAATCTCCACCGATGGGAGAGGAAAGAAGATAAGCGTCTCCAGCCCGAAGATTTCAACCACTGTGACTAAGAAACTGTCGTCTAAACGGTTGTCCACCACCGGAGTTTTCTAAGGTACCCGTTCGAAGACAAAATCTGCTACAGTGGGAGATTCATCATCCACCCCACTGGGGGTCGCTGGAACTGGGGGTAGCACTCCTCCAAACATCCATGATAATTCGATGTTCCAAGGAGACGAGCCGGGGGAAACAACTCTCCCATCAGATACAGCAAGTGCCGACGTTCCCGAGGACGTCCACGACTCTCAAGACGAGGCAAGCTCTAAAGCTGGGGGTACCATTCCTTCTGAGTCCGAACCAGAGGAGAACATTCCCACATACCCCGATGACTTCTTGGTATAGGGGTATGATTCGGAGGGCACGTCATCCACCGTCCTTTCCACTTCTACTTATGTGAGGACGACATTCATGACAAATGACGAACAAGATGGTCCCAGTGATCGCCAACGCATCGACACTCTGGAGGCCATACTGTGCACCTTGGTCAAATCTGTGGACGAGATCAAAGTGGCTCTTCCTACTCTACAAGGAAGGATACCTGGCCAAATAAGCTTGGGTCCCGCGGTCAATGCGGACTCAAACTCAGCGGCACCAAACCCGGGCGAGAATCCTCCTGAAATATCGGCTCCCACCGCGGCAGACGAGGCCAGGAAAGCAAGAAGGGAGGTTCAGGAGCTCCGAGCCATGTTTCACGCTCGAGAAGCCTCTCAAGACCTCAGAATACGGCAACCATACCCCGCTGCATGGAGGGATGTCCCTTTCCCACCAAGATATAAGCCGTTCAACATCAATCCCTATGATGGCAAGACCTCCGCAAGTCGGTACATCACTTACTTCGAGGTCACCACCGACCATCTGCCCTATGACGATGCCATCCTTACACGATTATTCATCGGGGCATTGGAAGGGGTCGCCTTCGACTGGTATCGCAACCTGCCAGACAACTGCATCCACTCCTTGCCAGCTTCAAGCGCATATTCTTGGAGGGATTCTACAAAGTAGGACAGGACGTCACAATGTCTACCCTCATGGACGTCGTTCAAGGGGAGAAGGAGCTGACAAGAAACTATATTGAGAGGTTCCGCCAAACCGCAATGAAGTTGCCGTTCGGTAATCCGGATTCCTCCCTAATTGAAATTTGCCAAAAGAGACTGCTCCCAACAATCAGCCTCTGGATGGGCGAAAGTCAATTTAAGGACTGGAAGACGTTTATCATCAGTGCCACTAGCGCCGAAGACAAGTTGAAGAAGGCTCGCCAACTGGGATTGCACATCTCGGAGGAAGAGGACAAAGGCAAGCGCCCTAATACCAACAACAACAATGGTGGTAACGCCTCCAACAATCGGGACAACAAGGGCAAGCAGGCTATGGTGGCCGACACAGTCCAGAAGCTTGAGCCAAAATCGGCAAACAAGCAATGGCCGCAAATGACCTACTCCTTCGAAGACGGCCATGTCAAGCCCATCTTGGACATGCTTATACAAGGAGATAGAATTCAGCTCCCTCCACCAAGATGGGAACCTCGGCCGGCAGAAATGGAGAGCCCAAAGTACTGTCATTACCATCGCTACGTCCACCATGCTACACACGACTGCTACCAACTGAAGCGATACATCCAACATCTCATCAATTCGAAGGCTCTGGCCATTGATTTCGAAGAGGTGACCGTGGTAGCCAATATGGTGTCAGTACAGTTTGGCAGCTTCCCTCCAACAGAGACTCAAGACGGCATGGTACCCGTCCCTCTGGCGACAATGGAGATTGCTAATCATCCACCTCCTCGAGATCAGGCTACTGGTCTAGTACCCCTTACCACGTCACGAAGGGAGGTCATGTGGGTCCATCCAGACTTGGTACCTGAAGTGACTCGGTCCACACCACCCTCCATTAGCAAGAAAAAAATAGAAAAGTCAGATCCTGCCGTACAATCTCGGCAGATGCCGAAGAAGCCGCAGCTGTCGTTACTCGGTCCGGTGCACAATCCAAACCTACACCGAATAACTCGGCTGAAGATCATCAGCCTGCTACTGCTGACACTCCAGGACCTTCTCAGCCTCCGACGACCGACAAGCCTAGGCCGAAGAAGACTCGCTTCGATAAACCTCTCCGAAAAGAGACACCTCATGGGCTAGAGAGGCCATACAACTTTGACATCCTGGCACAATTGGCCAACACACCGGCCAAATTGTCGCTATATGAGCTCCTGAGACTTTTCAAGGATGTCCGTGTCGCGCTGAGCGAAGCACTCCAGAATTCCGACGCATACCTGGCTCAGTCCAATCTCACTAGGGAGGACTCGCCGACAGATCTCCAGGACAGCGCTTGCACAGGGTCTATGCCAAACATTGTCTTCACTCCGTAGGATATTCTTATCAAGACCAACCTGCACGATCGCCCTCTGTATTATACTGGGTACATTGGCGATATCAAGGTCGATCGGATGCACATTGACCCCGGGTCCTCCATAAGCATCATCCCGAAGAGCCTACTACACAATCTGCGCATCCCAATGCATCGCCTGACGCCGACAAGTACCGCCATCAGTGGCTTCAATTCGGGCAGGAGCTACCCAATTGGAAAGATTCGCCTAAAGTGTCAAATCGGCGACCTTCAGTCAGAAGTGACCTGTTATGTCATAGATGCGGACACTTCCTATAATTTTCTCCTGGGGCATCCTTGGATACACGATTACATGATCGTGCCTTCCACACTGCACCAATGCTTCAAGTACGTCGACAAGCACGGCCTTGTGAGGACAGAATTTGCGGACATCGATCCCTTTAAAGGGGTCGAATCCTACTACTCAGATTCATGCTTGTACGAGAAGTCGAAAAATCATCTTGCCAAAGGAGATACTCAAGCTCAAACTGAGGCAGCAACGGGATCAAAAGAACCCCTGACGATCCACCTCCAAGCCCGCAAGCCTGGCATAACTGCACCCCTTACAGCCACTCTGCGTAAGGATGCAATTAGCCTCTCTGCACAGGAGGAACAGATGATAATCCGACTGCCAAGGTCTGGCCAAGCACCAAGACCCACGACAGAGCCACTGACAATCAGGTTGCCTAAAGCTAACCAGCGACAAACAGGGGAGCTCAATCCCTCTGTCAAGCCGATGACAATTCGTCTTCCCAGAATAAATCAGCAATCGAGCACTAAGCCAGGGACTACTAGCCAGCCAATAACTCCCCGCTCGACACAGAGCACCAAACTGGGGGTAGCTAGTATGCCAACAACTCCACATTCTCCTCCACCTATGGAGCCCCTGATAATCAAGTTGCCTAAGTCATCCTCTCAGTCTGCATTTATACAGGGGGTGGCCAAAGAAGAATCTGAGCTGGCCAAGTATGTGGCTGCTTACACTGATGTTCCATCTGCAGATGATGTAATTCCACTGGAAAAGATACCTTACTTCATCAATAAAGGGCTATCTTTGAATTATCTCGAGCTTAATAAGCTCTGTACAATGTATGCTATGGAACACGGTATAGGCACTCACCTGCACACACAAGTGACAAATGTCTACACCGCGAACCAACTTACTCCATTAGAAGATGCTTACCGCATAATCGAGGGAGACGATCACCCAATCATCTTCGGCCGGAAGAATGCTCCACAGCCCTTCAAGATAGAAAAAGTTGAGCTCGAACCCGACAACGGGAGATTGCCCCTTTATCTGTATAGTTCCCAATCCAAGTACCTTATGCAAAAATAAGGATATGAACTGGAAACTACACCAGGCTTAAACTACGGCACCGGACGGCGGTTACCCTTACAGTCGCTGGCCTCCACTGGGAAACCACGAGATTATTACAGTAAAACCAGGTGTGGGCTCGGTTATGTCACACCTGCGACAACACCTGAAAGCTCAGACGAAGAATGCGACTGACATTCACACTCAACCGGATCACCCACTTCCGATTCAGATATCAGCATCGGGGACATGATCAGGCAAGTCTGGTCCGTCAACATGGCATTTGCCGACGCCTACGAAGAAGATGAAGACATTCCCGAACTTCTTGAGCTAGAGCCATGGGCACAACAACTAGATGCACAGTGGGAGAAGCGGTTCAAACAAAGAGAACCTCCCACCGAGGATGAGGTTGTACAAGTCGATCTCGGTGATGAGTCCTCTCCAAAGCCCATCTTCGTCAGCAAGAATCTGACAACGAAGAGCGAGAATCACTACTACAACTCGTCAGAGAATTCATCGACGTATTCGCCTGGAGCTACAAAGATATGTTAGGACTGAACCCCGAGATTGCACTTCACAAGCTCAACATCCGTTCGGACGCAAAACCAGTCAAGCAACAGCAACATCGGTTCCGTCCTGACGTCATGAATGCCGTCGAAGCCGAGGTAAACAAACTGATAGCCAGCGGCTTCATCCGTGAGGAACAACATCCTGACTGGGTCGCCAACATAGTACCAGTCCTCAAGAAGAGTGGAAAGATTCGAATCTGCATCGACTTTCGCAATCTGAATGAGGCATGCCCTAAGGATGAGTTTTCTCTCCCTATCACACACATCATGATCGATAACACCTGCGGCGATGAGCATATGTCATTCATGGATGGTTTCTCGGGGTACAACCAAATCAAGATGTTCCCTGACGACGAAAAGTATACATCATTCCGAACACCAATTGGCACATACTGCTACACAGTCATGCCTTTCGGTTTAAAGAACGCTGGCGCCACCTATCAAAGAGCTTTGAGCATCATTTTTAGAGACCACTTGCGTAAGACAGTGGAATGCTACGTCGACGGCATCGTCGTCAAAAGCCGCTCTAAGGAAGATCATCTACATGATCTGAGGACAGTGTTCGACCTGATGCGAGCACATAATTTGAAAATGAATCCCACAAAATCCTTCTTGGGCGTATCCAGCGGAAAATTCTTGGGTTTCGTCATTACCTCCCAGGGTATCCACGTAGACCCTGAGAAGACGAGGGCAATCATGGAAATGGGTCTCCCGAGAAATCTCCGTGAACTCCGAGGCCTTCAAGGGAGGCTAGCCTACATCAGGAGGTTTATCTCTAACCTCTCCGGACGATGTCAGCCATTCACCTACCTCATGAAGAAGGGTGTTTCATTTGTATGGGATAAAGAGTGCCAACGTACCTTCAACAGCATCAAAGAGTATTTGTTGAACCCTCCAGTCCTGGTGGCCCCGGTTGCTGGGAAACCATTCCTGCTCTACGTACGAGCAATGGAGCATTCTCTCGGTGCTCTGCTAGCACAAAACAATGATGCAGGATATGAGCAGGCTATATATTACCTCAGCCGAATGATGATGGGGCCGGAGCACCGATATACCGCCGTGGAGAAGGAATGCCTCGCCCTGGTGTTCGCCATTCAGAAGATGCGACACTACGTCATGGGACAAACCATAATGTGATATCAGAATCAACCCTCTCAGGGTCCTCATGACCAAACCAGGGGCACTTAGCTCTCGCCTCGCTACATGGACAATATTGTTGTCCCCCTACCACATGATCTTCGTCCCGCAAAAGGCTGTTAAAGGTCAAGCTCTGGCAGACTTTTTAGCAGCCCATCCAGGTTTGGAGTCGACCAGAATATACGAAGAAATCCCAGATGAGGTCGCCGACTCACATGTGGCCTCTCATGATGATATATGGCGAATGTTCTTCGATGGTGCTTCAAGAACCGGACCCAAGGGCAACATCATCGTTGGAGTCGGAGTGGTGCAGATTTCTCCCTCCGGGCTGGTGATCAACCGAGCTTACTCCCTCAACGAACCTTGTTCAAACAATGTGGCCGAGTACAATGCTTTGGTTATTGGCCTCCAACTTACAAGAGAGCTGGGGGTAGAATATCTGGAAGCATACGGCGATTCGCAGTTAATCGTCAATCAGATCCGGGGTTCATACGAAGTCCGCCATGAAGATATGATCCCCTATCACCAAATACCAATCAACATCATTTCATCATTTGAAGGGTTTTTCATAGAACACGTCCCCAGACTCCAAAATATCGAAGCCAATGCCCTAGCAGGCCTTGCCGCTTCCCTAGCAGTTCCGAACCACGCTCATCACCTGGTGGACGTGATAGGCCATGAACTGGTATGTCCCAAGAACAATGTACAATTTATGGCAAGTTATTCTGCTCAAACGGTCGACAAAATGCCAGACTGGAGACAACCATTCATAGACTTCGTAGTCTATGACATCCTGCCCGAGAACCCAAAGGAAGCTACTTCTATCAGAAGGCGTTCCCTCAGATTCTTCTACGATACAGAGACGAAGATGCTGTATCGCCGATCCTACGATGGATTACTGCTTCGGTGTCTATCAAATACAGAAGCCAAAGAAGCCGTACGCGAAGCTCATGACGGTGTCTGCGGAGCCCATCAGCCTGGCCTAAAATTGCAAGACCGTCTTCGCCGAATGGGCTACTACTGACCCACAATGGTTGCAGACGCAATAGACTATGCACGAAAATGCAAAGCCTGTCAAGTCCACGCAGATTTCATCCACCAGCCATCCGAGTTTCTACATCCGACAGTGGCATCCTGGCCATTAGAAGTATGGGGAATGGACATCATCGGTCCAATCACTCCACCTTCGTCCCGAGGGCATCGTTTCATACTCGCCATCACAGATTACTTCTTCAAATGGGCGGAAGCTGTTCCGCTTGCAGAAGTGAAGACTTCAAACGTGATCAGCTTCCTCAAGCATCACGTCATCTATCGCTTTGGACTGTCCCGAAGGATCATCCACGATAATGGTCCACAGTTTGCAAGCCATGCCTTCTATCGATTCTGCGACAAGCACCGAATCCAGAATGTTGCTTCAACATCATACAACCCAGCGGCTAATGGTCTGGCTGAAGCATTCAACAAAACAATCATCAAGCTTCTCAAGAAGTTCGTGTCATCAAACAAATGCGACTGGAATGAAAAGCTCGGTGAATGCTTATGGGCATACCGTACTACAGTACGGACTGCCATCGGGAACACACCATTCTCTCTGGTATACGGAAGTGAGGCAATTCTCCCACTGGAGACTCAAATCCCCTCACTCCGTGTCGCTCTCACATACAGATTGACGACGGAGGATAATCACCATCGCAGACTACAAGAATTAGAGGCCCTAGATGAGAAGCGCCTACTAGCTCAACAACGAATCGAGCTGTACCAGGCACGTATCTCCGGTGCTTTCAACAAGAAGGTTAAAATCAGAAAATTCTAAGTGGGCGACCTCGTTCTCGCAGTTCAGAGGCCGATGGTTATGACTCAAAAAACTGCCGGCAAGTTCTAGCCAAAGTGGGAAGGTCCGTTCATCATTGATGCTGTATTCTCCAACGGAGCTTACCGCCTCGCAAAACAAAATGGAGACTTGCTCATGTTGTCCATCAACGGCAAGTTCCTAAAGAAGTATTACGTCTGAAACGACATTCTCCAAGGTGACGAGTCATGTACCCTTTCGTACCGCTGAACTCGCATCCCGACTACAAATCTGCCAAAATAACGAGTCATGTACCCGCTGGTACCGCTGAACTCATATCCCACTTTCAAATCTGCCAAAATAATGAGTTACGTACCCGCTGGTACCGTTGAACTCACATCCCGACTATAAATCTTCCAGAATGACGAGAAATGTACTCTTTTGTACCGCTGAACTCACATCCCGACTACAAATCTTCCAGAATGACGAGTCATGTACTCTTTCGTACCGCTGAACTCACATCCCGACTACAAATCTTCCAGAATGACGAGTCATGTACTCTTTCGTACCGCTGAACTCACATCCCGACTCCAAATCTTCCAGATTATCGAGTTATGTACCCGCAGGTACCGCTGAACTTACACTCTGGTTACTACAGATGAATCTATACCACGTCTTTTAGGTAGTAAGTCATGTATGATTATACCTCTGAACTTTCTTCCCAAAAGGAGCTCCCTCCCTATGATCTAATACCCGCACTTTCAGTGCACAAAAAGGGTAACAGATCCACGGATTTTCCGAAACAACCACGTCGATGTTACCTCTGAGTTGTTTCCCTTCCATCAAAAACAAACTGTCCCTCACATAGAACCTCCATGTCCTCATTACCTCTGAGTTGTTCTATATTCGCTTCATGAAGCCCCCTCCTGTCATGTCCTCATTACCTCTGAGTTGGAAGGCTCCATCGAAGAAACCCTCATATTTACCATGTCCTCATTACCTCTGAGTAAGTATGTTGGTTCTCTCCCAACTTATTATCCGTATCTAGAACCAGGGTACGCCAGGGATAATAGGTCCACAAAAAGTCTCCCATTGGGGCAACTACTACAAGCAAAGAATAGAGCGAATGTATTATGTTCAAAATCAGTTACACTCACGTGACTACATCTCATGAGCAAGCCAGAAAAGTTCTCTATCATTTCATTCAGACAAGAAGGAAAAAGATTACATTGATGTCCAAAAGACGCAAAACACAAACTACCAAGACAAAAGACGGACATCTATGGGAACCTACAAATCCTAGTCGCGAGGGCGCATATACCAATCCCTCAACCATTTTCTATATAAAGGATCTACTTGAGAAAAATCCTCGTCCGAAGCAGGAGGGTCGGAACTCCCAAAACTACCGCCGTCGGACTGAGGCTCTTCTTTCACAGCAACTTCAATCAGCGCTAGCTCTTCCTTTTGCTCCTCCATTCTCGGCATCTCCTCCTCCTTAATGAGCGACGGCTCTTGTTTGATGAAAGGAGGCAGCGACTCCTCCTTCACAATGATCTCAGCCTTCAGCAGGGATGCTGTAATAATCAAAAATGGAAAGAAACAAAGTTAGAAGAAGGCCAGAGCCTCATGCGGCCCAATCCAAACGAACTTATGCGGTACTATTTGAGAGGGTTTCATACGGCTCGATTCAGAGGGATTCATGTGGCTCTGTTCGAAGGGTCGTCATGCGGTCCAGTTTGTGAAGCGTCTAGGCGGCCACTAGACAACTCCCATGCGGCTCAGACATGGGATATACCCCCGTGTGGCTCGGACATGGGACGCACATGTGGCCCATACAAATTGAACAGTTCGACGAAAAAGAGGGACGCATTAAAGGCTTGTGCATAAAGCATGCAACAGAGCCGTCTTTGCTTCAAAAGATACTATCTGCCCAAACCCTTACCAGCAATGGGGGGGGTGAACGTCGGGGTGGACTTCAGGCGCCGGGGCTGACGAAGAAGCCACACCATTTTTCTTCGCCGCGGCTGTGGAAGCTTTGGGGGCCATCGTCGAATGATGATCAGAGAAGAAAAAAAACAGCAGCTTAGGGCAAGAGAAGAGGAAGACAAAAGAAGGCAAATAAGAAGTTTCTCTGTCCTAATAGCCCCCTATTTATAGGCCGACATAGGGGGGACACGTGGACCGATGAACCGCTTCGGGTCGTGTGCTGCAGGCAAAACCGACTCCTCAGATTTTGCCCCCCCCTCTCATGAAGGAGATTCATTCAAAGAAAATCCAAAAATTTAATAAGCCGACCCTTGGGACTTCCCTCCAAAAGATGGCTCAAATCAAGAGCAATCAATGACGCCTACGTGGCAGAGAGGAGAGTATACGGCCAGATCGGTTCATGCGGCCAGAGCAATCCATGCGGCCAGGAAGTCCATGCGGCCAGGAAGTCCTATGCGGCCAGAAGAACATCCTATGAATATAGCCATGCTTCTTACTCAAAGTATTTCAATTTTGCAAATTGAAAACTTTGAAGGGGGTCTTGTAGAAGCATGGAAAAGAACAAAGAATAACCTATGCGGCTCCAACAGAAGGATTCCCATGCAGCTCAGAAAATCCATTAACATCCATGCGGTTCAAAGTCCCTTAGAGCCTCATGCAGCTCGGATAGCTCTATGCGGCTCAGAAAGGAGCCATGTGGCCTTCAACAGTCTCCTCTACAGCTGGCCATGAACCAAATCGTCACATTTAATGCCCTGACGGCTGACAGCCCTGACAAAGTGGCAGACCTGACATAAAGTCAAAATAATGACTCTGACATGATGGCGTGTGCCTAGGAAAACGAAGAAAATCTTTTTACAGCTGCCACAATCCACCAAATTCCAAAGCCATCCAATGCGGCCAGTATTCTCATGCGGCTCGGATCATGGGAGCCGTCTTCATGCGGCTCACGTCCTGAGAAGCCACCCTATGCGGCCAGTATTCTCATCCGGCTCGGATCATGGGGACCGTCTTCATGCGGCTCACGTCATGAGAAGCCACCCTATGCGGCCAGTATTCTCATGCGGCTCGGATCATGGGGACCATCTCCATGTGGCTCAAATGCTGAGATGCCACACTTATGCAGCCTTAATACGTGACCAGGTTTATGCGGCTCAGCGAGAAACCACTCTCATGCGGCTCAGATTTCATAGGCCATACTTATGCGGCTGCCACCATCATGCGGCTTTGTCAAGACACTCTGTTCCTGTAGCCCGCGGTTAGGACACATGGCAGAAGATCAGTTTTCCCCGCGTTCCTATAGCTCGCAGCATGGTGATGGTGGGACACGCGGCACCAAATCAATCAAGATTTATTCATTCAGATTTAGTGCAATCATCATAATTATCCGGATCAAGTCAGATTTATTGCAATCAAGCGGAGTGAACACGTGGCAGGAGATCCGAACCGACGGCTGCATATCATAAAGATTTGTGGCAATCAACATTAATTGCCTACAGAGATTTGATACAATCCACATTAATTGCCTAGATTTGCTACAATCAGAATAAATGGCCCAGATTAATTGATCCTTAACTGCCGACTTCTCAAGGAGGCAATCATTTGCAAACCCTAATGATCACACCCCACTCCTATAAATAGCAAGGTGCCATTCCCTTGCATACGGCTGGCGAAAAAAAAGAAAGAGAGAGCACTACAGAGACATCCAGAGATCTAGCAACTGAAGGCGCAAGGGAGTCTCCCCATACGTCCAAGAGTATTTCTTCACCAGAGCCAAGGTTACGTCCGATCGTCCAAGGAGTAAGGCAGAGCGGCCGTCGCTTTCTCGAGCCTCTACCGTCACCCCCCCAGAAAAACTAAACAATTGTACCCCCAGAAAAACTAAACAATTGTACTTAGATTGCTGTACCTAGCTTTTCGCCCCTAGGCTTTCTTTGTACGAGCGAGTTTGTATTGTGAAGTAAAAGTCCAGTCCTCCGATATAACTGTTCTGTTCTTTTATAATCAATGGCAAACAGAGATATGGTGTACGACGCGGCAGGGCCTGATTTTGATCCGGAGGATCCTAATCCCGAGGCGAAGGAGTTCTATGATATGTTTCTGGATGCTGAAACTTTTTTATATCCTGGTTGTGAGCCACATTCCGTACTGTCAGTGATGATGCGGTTGTTGAACATAAAGTCCGATTTTAACTTGCAACAAACTTGCTATGATCGGATTATACAACTAATCAAGGAGGTGTTATCGAAGGAATCAAAAGAGCTTCCAAAAAACTTCTACAAGTCGAAGATGATGGTCCGACAACTGGGACTGGGGTACGAGAAGATAGATTGTTGTCGCAACGGATGCATGTTGTACTACAAGGAGAATGAGGATATATAAAGTTGCAGTTTCTGTAATGCGGATCGTTACAAGCCAGTTAGAAAAAAAGGAAAGTCAACTAGAAAACGACGTCCTTACAAGTATATGCATTACTTGTCGATCACGAAGCGCTTGCAGAGGTTGTATATGTCTCAGAATACAGCAGAACACATGACGTTGCACAACGAAGAACGCACAAAGGACGATGGAGAATTGTCATATCCTTCGAATGGAGAGGCGTGGAAATATTTTGATTTTCGTTATCCAGATTTTGCTGCAGAGCCTAGAAATGTACGCATGGGGCTATGTTCTGATGGCTTCGCCCCTTTCGGGCAGTCGGGATCTCAATTCTCCTGTTGGCCGGTCATTCTGACCCCTTACAATCTGCCACCATGGATGTGTATGAAGACTCCTTATATGTTCTTGACAGCTATCATACCGGGTCCCAAAAATCGGATGAAGAATATCGATATATATTTACAGCCGTTGGTGGATGAGCTGAAACAGCTGTGGGAGATCGGCATCGCAACCTATGATATTTCCAGGAAACATAACTTTCAGATGAGAGCTTCACTGATGTGGACAATCAATGATTTTCCCGTATACGGTATGCTGTCGGAATGGAGTACTCACGGCACCATGTCTTATCCGATATGCATACAAAATAGTAAGGCGTTCCGCCTTAAGCATGGAGGAAAAACTTCTTTCTTTGATTGTCATCGTCAATTTTTGTCCACGAGTCATCCTTAGAGAAAGAACAAGGACGCGTTCAGAGCTGGAAAACAAGAATTTTCTCATCCGCCTGCCAGATTGTCGGGATACGTTATTTGGGAAGATGTAAAGGACTTGCCCACTGTAATGGAAGATCTATCGAACAATCGTGTCGATGGGCTCGGACAAACCCATAACTGGACCAAATGGAGTATCTTCTGGGACTTGCCTTATTGGAAAGATAATCTTATAAGGCATAATCTTGAGGTTATACATATCGAAAAGAATGTGTTCGATAATGTCTTCAATACCGTCATAGATATTAAAGGAAAGACGAAGGACAATCCAAAAGCAAGACAAGACATTGCCGAGATATGCAAGCGTCCTTATCTGAACTTCATACAAAGGGGAGCTGGTGGACAAGTAACTAAGCCGATAGCACAATACACATTGAGCAAGGAAGTTAGATTAATAATCTGCAAGTGGGTATCTACTTTAAGATTTTCCGACAGCTATGTGTCGAATTTGTCTAGATGCGTTAATCTCAATAAACGCTAGCTAACGGGAATGAAGAGTCATGACTGCCACGTGTTTATGGAAAGATTACTGTCCATTGCTTTGAAAGAGTTGTTGCCTTCTGCTGTATGGGTGCCGTTGGCCGAACTATCAATATTCTTTAGGGATATTTGTTCAACTAAGTTGACTGTGCAACACATGGTTGAACTTGAGGAGAAGATTATCTTAACAATTTGTAAGTTGGAGAAAATATTTCCTCCTGGCTTCTTCGACAGCATGGAGCATCTACCGATTCATCTAGCATACGAAGTCCGTGTCGGTACATCTATTCATTATCGATAGATGTACCCATTTGAAAGGTACATAAAAATTGATATAATTTAAGTTGAATTTCAGTGGATTTTAAAATTCATTCTTAATTCTCAAGATAATTTGTCTCTCTAGATACCTACACCATCTAAAGAAGAAAGTTGGCAACAAGGCTCATATAGAGGCTTCGATATGCGAAGCATATCTTATCGAAGAGGTGTCAAACTTCTGCTCCATTTATTTCGATACTCATGTTAAGACAAATCGAAATAGACCTCAAAGGAATGACGAGGACGTTGAGGATGGAGGTATATTCAATGTAAGGGGCAAGCCTGTTGGGGCTAGTAAAAAATGGTGGTTGACTGACGACGAGTATGATGCCGCTCACCGATATGTCTTGTTAAACTGTGACATATAAGAAGTGAGAGATTTGGAGAAGTAAGTCAGTACACTTGCACTCGTTATAATCTCGAATTTGATGAAGTAAGTGACTACACTTATATATTCTTATTTTCTCTAATAGTGTATTTAGAGATGAAGTCAAAATGAAGACACCCGATATTTTCGATGAGGGACTTCAAAGAGAGGTTGATTGTACATTTCCGTCTTGGTTTCGCAAATACGTAAGTAACTGAGATTATAATTGAGGTTGATTTTATATATTCTTATAAAATACGTAAGTAACTGAGATTAGAAATATATAATCTAAAATATTTAAATTATAAATATTTATTTACAGGTTTTATTGCCTGAAACAACACTCACTAATGAGAGTGTTCGTTATCTGGCATTGGGACCGAAGAGGCAAACAAAGACTTGGCCAGGCTATGTCGTTAATGGCTTCAGATTTAAGGCAACTCAGAATGCTATAAATGTCGAATTTATCAATGACGGCATCAGTACCAAGGATTCCGGTGTTTGCATAAGAGGCACCATCTATGACGACAAACCGGACTTTGACTATTATGGAGTGCTTCGAGATATTGTAGATTTACAATATACTAGCCCATATGATATGCATATTGTGATGTTCAAATGTGAGTGGTTCGATACGACACCAAATTTCGGTTGGAGAATCGATAAACAATTTGGATTTGTCGATATAAATCATCGCAGGAGGTATAGAGGGTCCGATACATTTGCGATAGCAAATCAGGCTGTTCAAGTCTACTATACAAGCTACCCAAGGCGTCGTAGAGATCGATTTGATTGGTGGGCAGTATGCAAGATTAAATCTAGAAATACATTCAACGTTGGAGACCCAGTATACCAAGAGGACCAGATCGAAAAGTCCTAATACTTGGGACAACACTCGGATACATTGGATGTTGAAGATATTGTTGAGGAAAAAAGAGGGGAGGAAGAGGTTGATACACAAGACTTAGCTGTCAACCAGGGGAGAAAGAGGCGTCTTGTCCCAAATATTGAGGCAGAAGAAGAAGAAGAAGAAGAAGAAGAAGAAGAAGAAGAAGAAGAAGACGAATTTGATGGGGATGAGGATACAGATGAAATCGACGATGAAGATAAGGATGAGGATGAGGATGAGGAGGAGGATGATGATGAAGACGAGGCCAAGGATGAGAACGAAGACGATGATTAGGTTAAATATTATTGTATATTAAAAACACTTCCAATTACGTGAATTAAGTTTGACCTCATAAAAGCAATTAAGTGAATTCATGTTTTTTCGTTCGATTATTTACTTATTGCAGATGGCACTCCTAGTCTTTTTTGTCGCGGCGGCACTCGTCTCCCTACTGGTGGTATATATATTTTAGTTTAGAATTTTATATTCATTCATACTTTTATATTGTTAATTATGTTTATGTGTTCTATTTACAGGTCATGATGGCTGGCCGTGGTCGTGGTTCTGGTGGTGGTCGTGGTGCTGGTGCTGGCGGTGGTGGTGGTCGTGGTCGTGGTCGTAGTGGTGCTGGTGGTCGTGGTCGCATTCAATCTTCCCGGGATGTGACCCCATCCAGCGAGCCCGACCCGGAGAGTACCCCGGGCACATACGCATCCCATCGTCGATCGACTACTTCATCGAGGCATGAGTCTGGACCTGCTAGCGGATCCGTTCCGCTGTCGGACCCACCAGCGGATCCACCAGTGGATTCCCTAGTTACTGCACAGTGGGCCCTAGAGTACCCCCATTCTCGGTTCCATCCGGTTACTAGGGAGTACATGCACGGACCCGCGGATCCTCCGACGGCACCAGAGAGGCCGAGAGACGAGTTCCGACGAGAGCTATGGCCCGCGGGGACCTCGTAAGTATATTTAAGATAATTTATTAAATTTCTTTTATTTATTCAAGTTAATAATCCAGTCGTTTCTTCTTTGTAGGTTTTTTCTGTTTAATGTTGCCATGGCTCTTGGAGAAATTATCAGGGCTAACTTTCATGGTCCCTGCCTCAACTTTTTGTCGGTGCCCCCAAACTTGAAGTACATCTGGCTCGACGAGTTGAGGGTATATATCTATATCTTCTAGTTAATTATTAGTTACTCTTTGATCAACTATTTTTTTAAATTACGTGATAATTGAATTTGTATGTTAGACGACGTACTGGTGGCCCTCCATCGCGAGGACGTGATCCGCAGGACCTGCAGAAGCGCTGCCTCGAAGAAGATACTAGATATGATTCATGACCTGAAAATGGGGTAGACGAGGCCGAATTGGATCCGACAGGACTATTATGAGGACCTCTTAGATATGATGAATACTCCTGCGTACAAGGAGAAATCGGAAAAGGCGAAAGCGAACCGATGGGCCGCGGGGCTTCATACGGGGGGATCAAGGCCCCACGCAGCGACGCTTGCAGATCTGGTGAGATAACGTAAATTTATTTCACTATCGAATTAGGTATTATTAATATACGGAGGTAATTAAGTCCTACAAAAATTTCGTATGCAGACCCAACGGGTGGTGAAAGAGGGAAGGGCGCCAGAATCGGTCACCATGCACGACGTGTTCCAGCATACGCACAAGAGACGGAAGGACGGGAGCTTCGTCGACGAGAGGGCCAAGGAGACTGATGTAAGTACTTATGTTTATGATAAAAACACATTCATTTGATAGGCTGCGTATCGTGAGGCCCTTAATCGGGCTCAGTTAACTGACACCGAGGATGTCGGAGAAACGACGCCCACCCGGACGCCCTCTTCTTTGGCCGCTCGCAACGACTTGTCCGTAGATACCGTCGACGGCTTTAAAAAAGGGCTCCTGTATGGAGTCGGCTCCTTAAGGCCGTTGCACATGGCGACTCCGAGATTTCTACCGACACCACCTCCTCCCGTGGCCCCGGCAGACGATGATGTTAGGTCGCAGCTTACGCAGCTGCACGAGGCGGTGTCGTCCTTGCGGGAGCAAATTGCCACGTACTTTCCGCCTCCGTCTGCTGCTGCCGGTCCGTCTGCTGCTGGTGTCGGTCCGTCTTCTACTGGTGCCGGTCCGTCGACTGCTGCTCCCGGTCCTTCTTCTATCGGTCATCTTTTTTCAACCCTGCTGCCCCTCTGGTACCGCCTCCGACTGTTACGGCACTCCTTGATCTCATGTCGTCAGAGCAGCTACGCCGACTTCCGAGCACTGTCTTCGAAGGCTTGCCGCCGTACCTGGTGGAGCAGTATATTCGTCGGACGTAGAAGGGATTACCACCACCGGACAATCGAACTCCTCCTCCTCCTTGAAGTATTGTATAAGAAAATTTGGAATACTTTTGTGAATTTTGGAATATTTATGGGAATTTCGGATTATAACGACGGATATTAGTTTATGATTTCAGAATATTTGTGATAATTTTATATTGGTTTGGTTTGGTCTATGTGATTCTTGGATAATTGGTGTGCATTAAATTCGTATGTGCATATTTGGTCTATGTGATTCTTAGATAATTGGTGTGCATTATATATTTGGTCTATGTGATTGTTGGATAATTGGTGTGCGTTACATATTGGTTTGGTTTATGCATAATTGTGTGAACAGGGAAAGCTCGGCATTTTTTAAAAAAAAAATCTCAGTTAGCGACGGACTAGTGACCGCTTAGCGACGGATGTTTCCAGTTTTTGACTACTTTTCGACAGAATATCCGTCGCTACCTGGAGATTTGAAACTGTTTCCAGTTAGCGACGGGTGGTCGACGGATTCGCGTCGGACAATCCGTCGCCAAGGTTCTGGAAATACCTCGTTCGACGGAATAGCGACGGAATATCCGTCGCCAAGGTTCTGGAAATACATGACATTTCCAGAACCATGGCGACGGATTATCCACCACAAGTTAGTCGCTACGTCGACGGATGAGCGACGGAGTCGCGACGACATATCCGTCGCCATGGTTCTGGAAATGTCAAGCATTTCCAGAACATGGTCGACGGATTATCCGTTAGGATTCTGTCGCTAATCCGTCCTTTGTTAGCGACGGCGATCGACGAAATAGCGACGGAACGATACACTCTGATACGCTGTTACGACGGTTTACCGACGGACCGTTCCGTCGCTAGCGTCTACACAGTTCAGTATTTAATACTTGAAATCGACGAAAGACCGTCGAAAAGTCGTCGCTAATGCATCGTATTGTGACGACAAAAAGTCGTCGCTATTCCGTCGCTTGACGACTACTTAGCGACGGAGCTTTATTAGCGATGAGCTGATTGCCGACGGATTATTTTGACCAAGATCCGTCAGTAATCGGTCGCTAATACTGATTGCCGACGGATGGGCTACAGATCTGGCCGTCGCTAAATCGACATATTTTGGTAGTGATTGTTCAGTTAACTTAGACTACTTTATTTCAATGCAAGGACTTGCACGTGGATTGCCACCATCAAGCCCACTTAATCTATATGCACCGGTCGCTGGCATCACAAGCCATTTTGGACATGTTCCCCTTTGGTATTCTCACCTATCATAGCGTGATGGCTGGTACACCTTGATAGTCTTTTGAAATACTCGGCCTTACGTCTACTTGGAATATCCGAGCCCCCACCTAATCAGCCCGTAAGCCATGATTCTGCCTAGGCCGGCCACGATGTCTCCTTGATCGTTGCCTTGGAATCCTTTTTTGATTCTTCCTCCCGTATACAAGTGGGTTATCTGCGACCATTTCGTATTGTCTTATCATTTTAACTTAACGGCTGTCTCTGAGCCATATGCTGTCTGTGAGCCATAATGCGTTATCGACTAGGTTGGCGGCAGCGTCCGTGCAGCGTGGGTAGCGAGCCCCGATGCACGTCCCTGTCATACCTGTCGCTAAACATTCCTTTCTTTCTTATCTTTTATTCATTCATTCTTTTCTTTCTTTCACTTGTTCGTTCGTTCATTGATTCATTCATGTATTCATTCATTCATTCGTTGATTCATTCATTCACTTATTCGTTGATTCATTCATTCATACATTATGCAACTCCCTGTGTGGGATTCACCTTGGCGACCTATCGGTCCCAAAGTCTTCCAATGTTGCTATACTCTACTCGGAACGACTATGTTGATAGTCTTCCCGTTTTATTGTTGTAAACCATTTATTTTTTCATTGTTGAATGCATAAGAAACTTGAAATGTAAGCTTGTGCCTTATCATGAGCGTGCAGTGCAGTGCAAGAGTTCCTATATTTTTTGAGTTCTTTTCCATGTTCTAAACAAGCATACAAGATGGGATTATTCCCTTAGCTAGGTGCGTTGAGTCATTCATTAGCATGCACGGTGTTATTGCCTAGCGATTCTAGTGATATTGTCCGTATTATTAAGTATCTAGGCTAAGCAAAGACGGGTTCATCGGGGCCACCCACTTTAGCGATGTTCGCATCGGCCGAGCGATAGTCCGAGCGCTCCTTGAAAGTCTAAGTCTGGATTCATCCTTGACAGACCAATGTAAGTCTTGCATTGATTCTTCGTCGGGTCGACGCAACTCTTCGACTCGACGGCTCGTTTGAGCAGTTGCACTTGCCGTTTGAATTGGTGTTTCGCTAGGGCAGAGCGGGTCATTACAGTTGTCATTCGACGTCAATCGGTAAGTAAGGGCCACGCAAAGCAAGGGCATCTGAGTCTACAATGGGAGAACTGGCTCGCTCCCGTAAACCAAGGAGAACGGTGTATTTCCTGTAGCCGTCCAAATCGTAGTACGATACGCCCATAAGTACTCGCCAAGCTTTTCATTCCAGTCGCGTTTGTTTGAAGACACGAACTTTTTGAGGAGCTTGATTATGGTTTTGTTGAAAGCTTCAGCCAAACCATTAGCCGATGGGTTATATGCCGTCGAGGCCATGTTCTATATCCGATTCTTGTAACAAAATCAATAAAAAGTGTGGCTTGTGAACTGCGGACCAATGTCGTGAATAATCCTCCGGCGTAGTCCAAAACGGTAGATGAAGTGATGTTTTATGAAACTAATCACATTTGATGTCTTTATCTCTGCAAGCGAAACAGCTTCCGCCCATTTGTAAAAGTAATCGGTAATTGCAAGTATGAACCGATACCCCTATACGACGGTGGGGTGATTGGCCCAATGATGTCCATTCTTCATGCTTCAAATGGCCAAGAGGCCACTGTTGGGTGTAAGAATTCGGATGGCAGATGTATAAAATCTGCATGGATCTGGATAGCCTTACACTTCTTTACATAATCAACTGCATCTGCTACCATTATAGGCCAGTAATAACCTATCCGGCAGAGACGATCTTGCAACTTCGGCCCAGGTTGGTGAGCCCCGTAAGTGCCATCGTGAGACTCGCGTAAGGCTTCTTTGGCTTCTGCATTTGACAGGCATCTTAATAGTAGCCTATCATAGGATCATCGATATAACATTTTCGTCTCTATATCATAGAAGAATCTGAGAGAGCGCCTTCTGATTGAAGTTGCTTCCTTCACATTCTCTGGCAGAATTCTGTAGACTGTAAAGTCGATGAGCGGGCATCTCCAGTCTTGTATGTTGTTGGTTATCTGGGCGGAGTAACTCATATCCAGTTGAACATTGTTCTTGGGACAGACCAGCTCATGGCTTATCACGTCGACTAGATGAAGAGCATCATTTGGAACTGCCAAGGAAGCGACGAGGCCTGCTAGGGCATCGGTTTCAATATTTTGGAGCCTAGGAACATGCTCAATAAAGAACCCCTCTAAGGTTGCAATTATGGTAATTGTTTTCTGATGGTAGGGAATCAGGTCCTCGTTGTGAACCTCATATGAGCCTCGGATCTGATTAACAATTAGCTGCGAGTCACCATACGCTTCCAGGTACTTGACCCCCACCTCTTTTGCGAGTTGGAGTCCGATGACTAGAGCGTTATATTCGGCTACGTTGTTTGAACAGTGTTCTGTGAAAGAATATACCCGATTGACCACCAATCCAGAGGAAGAAATTAATACTATCCCGACTCCAGCGACGATATCACCTTGTGGCCCCGTTCTTGAAGCACCGTCAAAGAACATTCGCCAAATGGCATCATATGACGTCATATTTGATGCGACGACTTCGTCGGGGATTTCTTCATAAATTTTGGCTGTTTCTGAGCCTGGATGGGCTGCTAAGAAGTCGGCCAGGGCTTGACCTTTTACAGCCTTCTGCGGAACAAAAACCATGTCGTAGGTGGATAACAGTATCGCCCAGGTGGCTAGACGAGAACTGAGTGCGTCTGGCTTGGTCATGAGAACCCTGAGAGGATTAACTCGTGAGACAACATAGATGGTCTGTTCTGTCACATAGTGTCGTGTTTTCTGAATGGCGAACACTAGGACAAGGCACTCCTTCTCCACGACAGTGTACCTAAGTTCCGGTCCTACCATCATTCGGCTGAGATAGTAAATAGCTTGTTCATGTCCAGCATCATTATTCTGTGCTGGCAAAGCACCGAAGGAGTGTTCCATTGCCCGTACATAGAGCAGGAAGGGCTTTCCGACGACCAAGGCTACCAGAACTGACAGATTCGTAAGGTATTCCTTAATGTCATCGAAGGAATGCTGACATTCCTCATTCCATACGAAAGAGACACCTTTCTTTATGAGTTGAGTGAAGGGTTGACATCGCCCTGAGAGGTTAGATATGAACCTCCTGATGTAGGCTAGTCTTCCCTGAAGGTCGTAGAGTTCATGGACGTTCCTCGGTGGACTCATCTCCAGGATTGCTTTTGTTTTATCGGGGTCTATGTGAATGCCCCAGGAAGTAATGATAAAGCCCAAGAACTTCCCACTGGACACGCCCAGGAAAGACTTGGTAGGATTCATCTTCAGATTGTGTGCTCGCATGAGGTCGAACACTATTCTCAAATCATGTAAGTGATCATTTTTGGAGCGGCTTTTGACGGTATGTCGTCAACGTAACACTCCACCGACTTGCGTAAGTGATCTCTGAAGATGACGCTCATAGCACGTTGATATGTAGCACCGACGTTCTTCAGGCCGAAGGGCATGACCGTATAACAATACACGCCAATCGGTGTTCGGAATGACGTATGCTTCTCATCATCAGGAGACATTTTGATTTGATTGTATCCTGAAAAGCCATCCATAAAGGACATGCGCTCGAAGCCACACGTATTATCGATCATTATGTCGGTGATCGGAAGAAGGAATTCATCCTTAGGGCATGCCTTATTCAGATTACGGAAGTCGATACAAATTTGGATCTTTTCGTTCTTCTTGATGACTGGTACTATGTTGGCTACCCAGTCTGGGTGCTGCTCTTCACGGATGAAACCGCTAGCTATAAGCTTGTTTACTTCTGCTTCAATGGAGTTCATGATGTCTGGACGAAATTGCCGCTGCTGTTGTTTGACTGGTTTTGCGTCCAAATAAATATTGAGCTTATGAAGTACAATCTCGAAATTTAGCCCTAGCATGTCTTCATAGCAACAAACGAAGATGTTGATGTATTCTCTGACGAGTTGCAACAGCGACTCTCGCTCATCGTCAGTCAGGCTTTTACTGACGAAGATTGGCTTCGTGGAGGATTCATCACCAAGGTCAACTTGCATGACCACGTCTTCAGTGGGAGGGTCTCGTAGTTCAAAGCACTTCTTCCATTGTGCATCTAGTTGTTGGACCCATGGCTCCAACTCAAGCGGTTTGAGTAGATCTTCGTCTTCCTCTTTAATATCAGTAGATGTCATGTTGACAGATAATATCTGCCTGAATATATCTCCAATGCTGCCATCGGAGTCGTAAGTGGATGACTCGGACGAATGAGGGTGCCACTCGCAATCTTCATCGAAACTCTCGGGCGTTGTTGCTGGTGTAACATACCCGAGCCGTGTCTGGATTTGTGATAATAATCCTGAGGTTTCCCAGCCGATGTTGACATCTATAGAGGTAATCGCCGACCGTTGTCATAATTCAGACCCGGGGTAGCCTCCATGTCGTACCCCTGCTTTTGTATGAAGTACTTGGCTTGAGGACTATACTGGTACAGCGGTAATCTTCCAGCATCGGGTTCGAGATTGAACTCTTGTGGCGTGAAAGATTGAGGGCCTTTTTTTCGGCCAAAGATGATCGTGTGACCCCATTCTCTTCTGTCTGGGACTAGAAAGTAAGCGCCTTTAATGGGAGCAAGTCGATTTACGGTATGGACGGTTGTCACCCGTGTGTGCAGGTTAACGTCTAGACAGTCCCGTGCAGCATACATCAGATTAAGCTTATCACACTCAGAATAGCCAACGGCAGCCTCTTATTGATGAAATAAGGAATTTTGTCCACAGGGATTACATCATCAGGAGAGGGGCTATCCACCTGTACAACCAGGTACTTAGCGAGTTCTACGTCCTCTTCGGCTACCCCCTGCGAGCCCAGAGGTCGGGATGCTGTCTTAGGCAGCATGACCACCAAGGGTTCTGCTAGTGGCACTGGCTTGCCTAAGGGCCTCGGGTCAACATATTTTTGTCGGCTCAATTTGGGAAGACGGATAACCATCGGCTCGGTAGAGGACTTCGTGTCTTTCGGTTACCTTTGAGTGGATTTTGGCAATCGGATCACCATCGGCGTCACAGATGGCCTCGCATCTTCCTGTTGCCTTTGATTGGATTTCGGCAATCGGATCACCATTGGCCCTATGACGGGTTTTTGGCTCCTGGCAAGATCTCGGGAGCCGGATGACCGTTGGTTCCAACTGCGCAGGTGAGGCAGGAGAACCGGGCACCTCTTTATGCAAAGTTGCGACAAGGGGTGTTGCTTTGCCCGGTTTACGGGCCTGGAGATAGATTTTCAAAGGTTCCTCTGACCCTATTATGGCTTCGAGTTCGTCAGTCGTTGTTTTCCATAAGTAAATTCATTTATTTATTGTGTATCTGGGAAAATTACAACTGTGGGAATCTGATCTAGAAGACGATCACTTTATCCCTTGGACTATGCGAAGAAGAAAAGCTCTCAAAATTTTGACAGTAGATAACTATGTATCTGTACAATGAATGAGAAAAAAGAACTCTATTTATAGAGTCAAAAATAATAACTGAAAAGATAACTGTCTTCACAGCCTGTACTTAGTTGAAAATCACGCAGGATTTAACATACGCAAGGTTGTGAGCAGTTACTGGACGTGGCCTGTAACTGTTGGACACATGGCGATCATGCATGAGTCGTGTGCAAGTTACAGGACATGCAGGCGAGAGATCAGTGGCATGGCTGCCACGTACTCCAATTTGATGAAATCTACGCAGACTTGTTGAAGATAAAATCCACGCAGACTCGGGGCAGAAAGCTTCAAAATCCACGCAAACTTGGGGCAAGAAGCTTCAGGATCCACGCAGACTCGAGGCAAAATGCTTCAAAATCCACGCAAGCTTGAGGAAGAAAACTTCAGAATCCACGCAAACTTGAGATGAAGATCTCACAATACACGCAGACTTGAGGAAGAAAATTTCAGAATCCACGCAAACTTGAGATGAAGATCTCACAATACACGCAGACTTGAGATAAGACTGCCAGCTGTCTTGATTCAGCGTGCCTCGACTGACACAAAATCTCTGACAGTGATTGCTTTTGTCAGTCGCATTAAATGACAAGAAGCTCTTTTGGTACGTCAACTTGACGAAGGTTGAGTCTTGCTGAAGAAGATTTCGAAAATCACGCAATAGACGGTTGTGATCTCTCGAGTTCTGTGAATACGTGGCATGCGAGGAGACATTCTTCGACTGTCGTGCTGTCAGTCATGATGAAATTTTGACAAATGATGAGCTGTCTCTTCAGCGTGATTTGTAAATATTTGTCCTGATCAACTGAGCGTGACTTTTGACTCTGTCCTGATCAACTCAACGTGACTGTTGGACTTGTTCTGATTAACTCAGCGTGACTATCATTTTTGAGGCCTACAAAACCCCCTTCAAAGTTTTCGAAAAATGATAAATTATTTCGAAATACTTTGAAAACGAGATGATAAAATGAATTCAGTCACGCTGAGATGACTTCAAATTTTTCGGAAGTCGAAAAGACTTCGAAGTTCTTTGAAAACATCCAAATGAACTTATTAAATGTCATAATGACTCTTCGTTCTCCGAGACTGATTGTATCCAATTTATGGTGGAATATGAATCACCGGCGAGCTCTGTTATATAAACAGGGAGAAGATTCATTTTTAATCTTCATCTTACGTCAACATGACACCAAAGGAAGAAGCTGAAGAAGAAGCACGCAAATTGGGTTTTTGTTCCCATGGTGAACCCACTTTTGAGGGTAAGGAACCGGAGACCCTAGTCTTCGAGTTCAAAGACGATCCCATGCATTTAGCCAAGAATTTCCTGAGCTATTTTAGTCTGGATGGCTCGTCTTCTTCTGACGGACGCAGCCTTGCAGAGCAGCGTGAAATGTTGAAGGCTCTGTTACACCGCATGGGGGTTAAGAACGTAGAAGAACTGGGCACTAAGCTCAGTCGCTCTGCTAAATAGAGCGTGTCTTTTATGCTTTTGTCTTCTTTTGAAAATGTTGCACTTCTTCTTTTGTCCTTTGTAAGGCCATCAGTGCCTGTCTTGAAGAATGTAGTACAACTTTTGTGTTTGAACAGCGTGCATTAATGAAGAATGTTAATTAGCACTCTTTGACCGTTTCCAATGTTGCGCTGTCTTCCAAAGCACACGTGTCATTCATTCCATGGTTTACGAGCGCTATTTACGCGGATCTTTTCCAAGAATAAGCTTGTACTTTGTCCTTAAATAAATAGCTGAGTTTCAAAGATACTCATCTCTCATTCTTCTTCTTTTTCTCTGAGAATGAAATTTTTGGGAGATTTCATTCTTAAACAGGAAAGCAATGCTTTCTAATGCTTTCTAATGTTCGATTTCTGCACACTGTATCAAACATGAGTTTGCCAATTCTTAGCACCAATCTTGAAGGTAAGTCCAGTATAGTACGTGTACTATTTTATTGTTGTTGAAAATGGGCTTTTTGTTTCTGACTGAACAATGCACGCTTGACTAGCCAGTGCGTGCCAAATGACATTTCTGTTGATTAATCTCCTCTTCCTTGATGCTTTCTGCAGGAATTCGGCTGAAAACTTTCTTTAGAACTGGCATTGGTGATGTGGATGCTGTGGAGAATATTCTGCTGACACCTACATCAGGGAGCTCATACGCTTTTGACGCGTACATCAGACAACTCAGAACTCTTCGTGGGATAGAAGGGTCTTCCTCAGATGGTAGGAAGAGCCTTTATACACGAGAGTTGGATGGTGGAGTCAACTCTACCCCGAAAAATCGGGTAGTAGAGTTCCTTTCAAGGCAGAACTAGGAATTGTATCCCAATATGGAATACATTCCTATCTTCCTTGAGAGGTTACCCCCAATCCACCAATTGTATTGGCAGCACCACGACTTCGGGCTGCCATACTCTGTGGTTCTCCTCTCGTCTGAGAGAGAAGACCAGAGTTTGATTCCTGCTGATCTGGTCGTGACTGGGACCCAGACAATCAGGAATTGCCACCAACAACGAACCTGACGGAGAAGGTCCGACGGAGAAGATCCAAAGAAGAAGATAGATCTCTTTTAGGTTATTGTTGTGGTGTAGAATGAAAATCCAAGATTGTAATAGATTTCCATTATGATTTGTAAGAAAGTCTAAGAAAATGTAATAGACTTTTTATGGTGAAATGAGAATGGAAATGATAATTCTTCTATGCTCAATAATTTGTATTTGTGGATGAATTATGGACATGATAGAAAATAAAATCTTCTTTTCTGTTTTAGAGTATATGATATTATCAGAGGTATTATGGACGTGATAATATGTATGAACTCAAAAGAAAATAGATTGATTTCTATGCAGAGGTCAAAAATGACAAATGACAAATGAGTAGATAGATTCAGAATTGATTCAGAGGTTATGAAAACATGATAAATAACGAATCCCCAAATAAATTGATAGAAGATTATGAACGAACGAACGTAATAAATGAACGGATGAACCGTCAAGTATTAATGAATGTGTGAATCGTCGGATGAATGTGAGAAATGAACGGATGAACCGTCAAGCATTAATGAATATGTGAATCGTCGGATCGTCGGATGAATATGACGCTTCACTATTTGAGGAATTTCTGCCTATAAATATAGCAGAAATCTGACAAGAACGAACACTTCTACTTTCAAACATAAAAAATGTCGTCTGAAGAAGCATCCAAGAAAGTTGGAATTGCCATGAAGATTCAGAAATGCACTGGAGAACGCCCTGCTGATCCAATTCAATTGAAGAAGGCGGTAGCAGGCGAAGGTTCGTCTGTACCCAAGCCACCAAGGGATATTCTGGACTTCCTGCTCGAACCAGGAAAGACTGAAGAAGAAGAAGCCATGAGAATGGCCGCTTGTAAGTTCCTCGTGGGTTCCAACAAAGAGGTTCTCAGTTCTTTTGCTGATCGCGTCTTCGAGAAGGACGGCAGTGGCCCACGTCCAAATGTAGAAAAGGATGATAGTGATCTTCCTTAATATCATGTATCATCATTCATGATTAAAATAAAATAAAAATTTTATTTCTAAACATGAAACTGTCTGATGATTACAAGCATTTACATTTATACATAGTACTTCTTAAGGAATTTGCCATTAATAGGCATCAAAACTTTTCGACCATCCAATTCTGAGAGTTGATAAGCTCCATTTGAGAAAACTTTGCTCACAATATAGGGTCCTTCCCACTTTGCGTCAAATTTGCCCTTGCTCATATGAGTCATAGTCATAGGACATCTGACTGTTACAACAAGTTCTCCCTTTTGATACGATCGAACTCTGACTTTCTTATTAAAAGCTCTTGAGATTCTAGCTTGATAGAATTCAATATTCTGTTGAGCAGATAATCGCTTTTCATCCAGAGCTTCTAATTCTTGAAGTCGAAGACGATCATTATTTTCTGCAGTGAGTTCATTAGCGATTGCTATCCTTAAAGAAGGAATTTGAATCTCTAATAGAAGAACAGCTTCGTAACCATACACCAGAGAGAAGGGTGTACATTTAGTAGCATTACGAACTGTAGTGCGATAAGCCCACAAACATTCACCGAGCTTCTCACTCCAATTACGTTTGTTAGTAGAGACAAACTTCTTTAGGAGTTTGATGATGGTCTTGTTGAAAGCTTCTGCTAATCCGTTAGCTGCCGGATTATATGCGGTAGAAGCCACATTGTTGATCCGATGATCGTCACAGAATCGAGTAAACTTCTGACTAACGAACTGTGGTCCGTTATCATGAATAATGCGTCGAGGAACACCAAATCTGTAGATGACGTGGTGCTTAATAAAGCTGATGACATTGGACGTCTTAACTTCAGACAAAGGAATGGCTTCGGCCCATTTGGAGAAGTAATCGGTTATTGCGAGAATAAACCGATGACCCTTGGATGACGGCGGATTGATCGGGCCGATAATGTCCATGCCCCAAGCTTCGAAGGGCCATGATGCTGTCGTCAGATGTAGAAATTCCGAAGGTTGATGAATAAAATCCGCATGGATTTGACAAGCTTTACACTTCTTTGCATATTCGATGGCGTCTGATACCATAGTGGGCCAATAATAACCCATACGTCGAATACGGTCTTGAAGTTTTGGTCCAGGCTGATGTGCTCCACAAATTCCATCATGTGCTTCGCGAATAATTTGTTGAGCCTCATCACCGGCAACACATCGAAGAAGTAAACCATCATAAGCTCGACGATATAAGGTCTTTGTTGTATGATTATAATAGAATCGGAGTGATCGTCGTCTGATAGATGCTGCCTCACTCGGATCATCCGGAAGAATATCATACAATACGAAATCTAAGAAAGGAAGTCTCCAATCCGTATCCGTATTTTGATTCTCGGCTGAGTTACTGAAGATGAATTCTATGCTGGAATCAGATGAAGATGATAAAGATTTACGACTAAATCCAAATCCTCTTGTTGTGTTGACGTCATGAGATGTTGATTCTTCAATGTCAATTGGAAGCCCTAGAGTTAGGTTATTTTCCAGATGAAATAATTCTCGATTGCGAACAATAATCATTTGTTGTCGTCTAATCGGAATAGCTAACACCGCCGCAAGATTAGCTAGAGCATCAGCTTCCGTATTACATGCTCGCCTAACATGTTCAATGAAGAATTCTTCAAACGAAGAAGCTATAGATATAGCTGATCTATGATAAGGAACCAGATCTTGATGGCGAACTTCATAAGTCCCCCTTATCTGATTGACAATGAGTTTAGAGTCTCCGTACGCCTCCAAATGTTGAATATTCAGATGTTTAGCGAGTTGAAGACCAATAAGCAATGCATTGTATTCAGCTACGTTGTTTGAACACGGCTGGTCGAGAGAATAAGCTCTTTGGATAGCAAGACCTTCTGGCGATACAAGAACAATTCCAACTCCAGCGACAATATCACCATTAGGACCTATCCTTGAAGCTTCATCAAAGAATAGACGCCAAGTAGGATCTTCTTCAGCAATTTGGTTTGAATCTAGGACTTCATCTGGAATTTCATCATAGAGTTTTGAATCTTCTGGAATTGAATGAGCAGCTAGAAAATCAGCTAAAGCTTGTCCTTTGACTGACTTCTGAGGAATATAATGCATGTCATACTGAGCAAGTAGGATTCCCCAGTTAGCTAATCGAGAATTCAAAACACTGGGTTTCTTCATCCTGATCCGTATAGGATTGATCCTGGAGATGACATGAATAGTCTGGCCAATGATATAATGTCGTGTCTTTTGAACAACGAACATCAAGGCTAGACATTCTTTTTCGACCGGTGAATATCGATGTTCAGCTCCGGTCATAGTATGACTGAGATAGTAGATGGCTTGTTCATGACCATTTTGATTCTTTTGAGCGAGTAATGCACCCAATGAATGACTCATTGCTCGAGTATATAGGAGAAATGGAATTCCTGAAACGGGAGGTACCAATACTGGAGGGCTCATCAGATATTGTTTTATATCATCGAATGCTTTCTGACATTCATCATTCCAGACAAAAGAAACACCTTTCTTCATAAGTTTGTTGAATGGTCTGCAGCGTCCTGATAAATTAGAGATGAATCTCCTGATATAAGCGATCCTTCCTTGAAATCCTCGTAGCTCTTTTAAGGTGCGTGGAGGACGCATCTCTTGGATGGCTTTGATCTTCTCGGGATCCACGTGTATACCTTTAGAGGTAATGACGAAGCCGAGAAATTTACCACTAGAGACGCCTAAGAAGGACTTAGTAGGGTTCATCTTTAATTGATGCTTACGCATTAGATCAAATATAGTGTTCAAATCTTGGATATGATCCTCCTTTTGTCGACTTTTGATTGCAATATCATAAACATAGCATTCGACTATTTTCCGCAAATGTTCACGGAATATAGTGCTCATAGCTCGTTGATAAGTTGCTCCTGCATTCTTGAGACCGAATGGCATAACTGTATAACAGTATGTACCGATCGGCGTTCTGAAAGAAGTGTGCTTCTCGTCGTCTGGAAACATTTTAATCTGATTGTACCCAGAATACCCGTCCATGAATGACATCCGTTCAGATCCACAGGTATTATCAATCATGACATCAGTGATTGGTAGAGGGAATTCGTCTTTAGGGCATGCCGCATTGAGATCGTGGAAGTCTATGCATACTCTGATCTTGCCAGTCTTTTTAAGGACAGGAACTATGTTAGCCACCCAATCGGGATGTTGTTCCTCTCTAATAAACCCGGAGGTTATGAGTTGATTGACTTCAGCTTCAATTGCATCCATAATGTCTGGACGAAATCGTCGCTGTTGTTGTTTGACCGGTTTAGCATTCGGCAAGATATTGAGCTTGTGAGTTGCAATTTATGGATCAAGTCCTAGCATATCTTCATAACTCCAAGCGAAGACATCGATGGAATTCGGCAAGATATTGGTAGAGGGAATTCGTCTTTAGGGCATGCCGCATTGAGATCGCGGAAGTCTATGCAAACTCTGATCTTGCCAGTCTTTTTAAGGACAGGAACTATGTTAGCCACCCAATCGGGATGTTGTTCCTCTCTAATAAACCCGGAGGTTATGAGTTTATTGACTTCAGCTTCAATTGCATCCATAATGTCTGGACGAAATCGTCGCTGTTGTTGTTTGACCGGTTTAGCATTCGGCAAGATATTGAGCTTGTGAGTTGCAATTTGTGGATCAAGTCCTGACATATCTTCATAACTCCAAGCGAAGACATCGATGTAGTCACGAATGAGTTTGATCATGTCTTGCTTATCAGTTTCTGAAAGACTTTCACTGATGAATATTGGTTTGGGAGATCCCTCTTCACCAACATCTATTTGAACAAGTTTGTCTTCAGTCGGAGGTTCTTTTTGCTCGAAACGAAACTCCCATTGATTATCTAATCTTTGGGCCCATTGTTCTGATTCAGGTGAAATTTCAAACTCTTCTTCGTCTTCATCACTTTCTTAAGAATGGTCAATGGAAACCATATTGGAAGACAGAATGTTGCAGTAGAAATCGCCGATACTTGTATCGGAATCCCAAGAGGTAGTACTGGAAGAATCAGATCTCTTATCTTCGTCAGACTCGGGATCTTCATGGAAAATATTGATAAAAGGAGTAGGAGCAATATAGCCCAATCCGTATTTTGTCCTTCCATATTTCAGAGGAGGAATACGAACAGGCATTTTTCTTCCTTTTCCACTATTGAGGCCAGTTCTGAAGTCATAGCCCATATTTTTGATGATGTCTTTAGATTGCTGACTATAGCGACGTAGTTGTAATCTTCCAGTATCATCGTTTTTGTCATCATCTTCTAAATCAGAAGGACTTTGGGGCCCTTTGTAAAAGAGTATTGGAATGTCTCCTGGCTTTCTGCTGGGAACTAGAAAGTATGAAGATTGTACAGGTTCTAGAGATACATCTGTATGAACAGTCTGTACAACTCCTATGGTTATTGTGCTCAAGTCATCTAACAAATGTAAATAACTATGAACATAATTACACACATCAGCGTACTGCAAAGATGGAGACTTTTCATTAAATGTAAAAGCAGCAATATTTACATTGGGAGAAGGCTGAGCCTTAGAGATTTTAGCCAAGTCAATGACTAAAGGGGAAGAAGAAGAATGAGAAGAAGCTTTGTTTCGATTAAGATCGATAACAAATGGCTCAGAAGAGGTGAGCTCCCTTGAAGCTTGAGATGGAAGAATAATCCGTCCTCCAACTGGAATTAGCAGAGTATCCTGTTTCACATGTGGAGATGCAGGAATTGCAGTACGCCCACTGACAGGAATAATCATTGTGTCTTGAGCAAGCGACTGAGGTAACGGAGAAATCCGTCCACTCACCGGAATGATGAAAGAATCTTCTCCAGAGAGTTTGGGAGATTGTTGCTGAGTAGTTCGACCTTTAACAGGAATTATTAAGGTCTCACTTTGTGAATCCTCTTTCTCCATAGCTTGTATGACCCTTGTATACTCTTCTTTGTACATTCGGGAATCATTGAAATAAGCTTCAACCCCATGGAAGGGATTTATATCAGCAACTTCTTTTTGTACTCTTCCATTGCTATCAATGTACTTAAAACACTGATGAAGAGTAGAAGGCACCACATTATTTTCATGAAGAAAGGGCCTCCCAAGAAGAAGATTATAGGATCCCACGATCTCAATCACATAGAAAGTGACTTTGGATCTGAAATCGCCTATCTGAAGCTTCAGATGAATCTTTCCCAAAGGCTCGCTTCGGCTTTGATTGAATCCTAAGATAGTAGTAACCGTCTTAGAGAGCTTGTGAAGAGGGATTTTTAGTTCATCCAACAGACACTTTGGCATTATGCTTATAGCAGACCCTGGGTCAATGAGGATACGATCTATCTTCATCGTATCGATATAACCAGTGTAGTAGAGAGGCCGATCATGTCGATTATCCTCCAATAGCATGTCGTCTTGTGTAAAGATGATATTTGGGATAATCTCCAATACACTGTTGCAATGTATGCAAGTGGCAGGTTCTGCATCTGGCTTCTTCAATTGTGCAAGACAAGAGTCTGCTTGAAGAAGTGCTTCACTTAACGTCTCCCGAGTTTCTTTAGAAAGACGTAGAAGTTCAAAGAGGGACATTCTAGCTGGAGTATTAGCAAGTTGAGCTAGAATGTCGAAGTTGTAAGGCTTCTGAAGCCCAAGAGGAGGGGACTTCTTGATTGGTTTATCAAATCGAGCCTGTTGTTTGCCTTTCTCCAGAGCTGTGGGCTTGGAAGAAACAGGTTCAACTGGTGTAGTTGAAGGAACAGGTGCAGTAGATGATTCTTCTTCAGGAGGAACATTAGGAGCATCTTTATCAGCTGGAGGGATATCAGGAGTATCCTCAAGATTCTTGGAATAATCCTTTAGATAAGGTTTCCCTGTTCGAGTAGCAAGTGCTTCTTCCTTCTCTTTTGGCTCTGTGTCAGAGGTAGATCCAAGAGAAGTCATATGACATGACTTAATTTTTCCAGCCTTCTTGGACTTTCGAGAAGTAGTCCTTTGAGGAGATTCAAAATCTGCCACTAGATCAGGATGAATCCACATGATTTCTCCAGTTTCCAAAGTGATTGGCACTAATCCTTCAAATTGTGGAGGAGGAATATTCACTATCTCAAGAGTTGCCTTGGGAATAGGAACGATCCCACTTTCAAGGAGTTGAGGAGGAAAATCTCCGAATTGCATAGAGACGACGTTGGAGGTGACGATCTTCTCTTTCGGAGTAAGGGAGATAGCTCCAGATTTAATCATTTCTTGGATCTTTCCTTTCAGTACATAACATGTACGAATTGTGTGACCCAACATTCTGTGATATGGGCAGTATTTGGGATGATCTGTCTTACCAGCTTCATCAGGTTTCTTGATTTCAGGTAATTGTATTTTATTACCTTTCAGCAGACATTCAAAGATGCCAAGGACATCGTCATCATCGAAAGAGTATTCTTCTTTGGGGCGAGGTGTTCTTGGTTGTTGAGTTGTAGAGGTAGGAGAAGTTTGAACAGTTGATGCATCTTTGCTCTGAAGATTAACTTCAAGAGTTTATTTTCCTTTGCGAACATTGTTTTTATTGTTAGTACCTTGACCTATTTCTTTGGGAGTCATCTGCACTCCTAAACCTTTGAAGATTTCAGCACTAATTTCTGCAGCCTTGGCACTAACTATGAAAGAAGGCCAGTCTTGGAATTGGGTGGATCCTGTCCACATGCTGATGATTGGCAATAAGTTTGATTTGTATGTGTCGATGGTGACAGCATCAGGAGTTCCAAGAGGCATCTTCAGAGCTTCTCTTCGAAACCGTTCAATGTAATCCTCTGTAGTTTCATTATTTTTCTGCTTGATTCTAATAAGAGCAGACATAGTCATGTCATTGAGCCCTTCATAGAACCGTTCAAGAAACATCTGTTTGAAACCGGCAAATGAGGTAATGCTCCCATCTGGGAGACTTCTATACCATTCATAAGCCGTTCCCTTGAGACATCCAACAAACACCCGAGTAAGGAGGGCGTCGTTTGGTTGCAATTGATCAGTCATCACTTCAAAGTGATTAATAAACTGACTTGGAGAAGTGGTTCCATCATAGAATGAGATAGTAGGAGGCTTGTATTTAGGAGGATACGATACTTGCTTCCATTCTATCGGATAAGGTTGCTTGATGCCTAACCTTTGTAAACCATCTTTCTGTTTGAATGCTTCGAATTAAGTTTTGAGATTCCTCAATTCTTCATTAACAACTCCGGAAGATTGTGGAGTTGTAGCTTGTAGAGAATAGTTGGGAGGAGGAACAGCATTATAAGCACTACCCCCAGCTCCAGAGAGACTAGGGTTTGGTTGAGCTGGTCCAGGAGTATTGGATTGTACTGTTGGAGGAACTTGTACTGGACTCATATCAACGTCAGTTGGTATGGCATCTGGTACAGTCTGTCGATTTTGCAACTGAGCTGTCATGAGTTCATACATTAATTTCATAGTATCAGCCATAGACTTCATTTGCTGTTCCAAAGAAGCAATTCTTTGATCTTGAGGAGTCAAGGAAGAGGAAGGTTCATTGTTCAATTCATTATTCCCATCCACCATATACGTCGTGACTGTACGAGGGATTATTGATGAACTGGTGGATGTTGTTTGTTCTGAATCACTGCTTCGTGCATCAAAGTCATTTATAGGAGAACTGCCCCCAGTAGGAAGAGGTGGGAAGTTAGATTCTCCCAGAAATTCAGAATCATCTTCAGAGATCAAATTTCTTTGACTAGAAGCTAAGACTCTTGCTCTGGTGTTTCTATATACTCCATCTGGACTATCAGCTCTACCCCCAGTATCCCGAGAGGTCATGTTGACAGAAGCAAACAAAGGCTCATCTTCATCAGGCATAGGTTCACACTGAATCCGATTAAAGACAGATTGTCGTTTTGTTTGACATCTGCATTGCATTGTGACTTTTGGCTGGAAGTCACATTCATGATCAACATGGTCATAAGCCATTGATTGACATCTGCATTGAATTATGACTCTTGGATAGAAGTCACATTCAGCATGGTCCTTTGACACAGAATCACTTCTTCTCTTCTGTTGAAGATATTCTCGTAAATCTGTTTGTGAAGATTGAGGAGTATATTTTCTGTTCTTGGGTCTTGATGGCTCTTGATTATATAGAGAATGATTAATATGAGCCACATAGTTTCTTGCATACTCTGCATCTGGATCTCTTATCCTTATTTCCAACTGGTATGGTTTCTTAACACCAGAAGTGTTAAGTTTTGTTCTTAGATCAGTTGGAGGTAACACATTGGTTTTGGAAACATGGAGTTTTCCTTCCATTGACCTAGATATTTGCAGAGAAGGAAAAGTTGAACCACCCCCTTGATTAGGAGTTGGTAACAAACCCTCTTTTATGGACAGATTCTGTGCCCAATTCGGAGAAGTCATAGAAGAAGACACTAAGGAATGTTTCTTCTTAGACTCATTCAAGTTTTGAGACATAGAATGTCCAGAAGGAAGAGTAGTCAAAAGACCATCTTCTTTTCTTTAACTAACAAAATTATCAGTCAAAGCTGTTCCTGAAGTAAAAACTACAGGAACAGAAGAAACAACTAAAGAGTTATTCCTTTTCGAAGGGACTTTGTGTGGAAGACCACCCCCAGTTCTAGTGGAACTTGGCAAAGAAGAAGAGATAGCTAAAGAGTTATTCTTCTTAGATGAAATACACGCCGAAACAGGCTTGGTTAAAGAACCAATGCTGTTAGCGTGACTTTTGACTTTGGAAGTACACGCTGGAACATACTTGGCTAAGGAGCCAGCACTGTTAGCGTGATTGTTGATTTTAGAATTACACACTGGAACAGACTTGGCTAAGGAACCAGTGCTGTCAGCGTGACTTTCGGGTTTGAAATTGTACGCTGGAACAGATTTGGCTAAGGAGCCAGTACTGTCAGCGTGACTTTTAATTTTGGAGACACACACTGGAACAGATTTGGCTAAAGAGCCAGTACTGTCAGCGTGATTTTTGGACGTGAGATTGCACACTGGAACAGATTTGGCTAAAGAGCCAGTACTGTCAGCGTGACCTTTGATTGCTGTCATCTTCGAGCGCACAAGAGTGTGCGTGCTTGCAGTAGAGTTCTTGCCAGTGTTAGGAGTAGACACTGTGGCAGAGACTTTACCATTGGCTGCCAACTGATTCTTAGGGACATAGACAGAGTGTCCCTTCGACTTGGCAGTGATGATGGAGGCTGTAGTGGGCTTACCACTCTTAGCCCGCTGCATTTCTTCATAGGCGAGTTGATCAAATTGGATCGTCATCACCTTCTTCGTCGAGCCGATTGACGAAGTGTCACATTGAGTTGTTGCCATCTCAGAAGAGGAGATGGATTTCCCCAGCAGAGTCGCCAATTTGTTTTCCATAAATAAATTCCTTTATTTATTGTGTATCTGGGAAAATTACAACTGTGGGAATCTGATCTAGAAGACGATCACTTTATCCCTTGGACTATGCGAAGAAGAAAAGCTCTCAAAATTTTGACAGTAGATAACTATGTATCTGTACAATGAATGAGAAAAAGAACTCTATTTATAGAGTCAAAAATAATATCTGAAAAGATAACTGTCTTCACAGCCTGTACTTAGTTGAAAATCACGCAGGATTTAACATACGCAAGGTTGTGAGCAGTTACTGGACGTGGCCTGTAACTGTTGGACACATGGCGATCATGCATGAGTCGTGTGCAAGTTACAGGACACGCAGGCGAGAGATCAGTGGCATGGCTGCCACGTACTCCAATTTGATGAAATCTACGCAGACTTGTTGAAGACAAAATCCACGCAGACTCGGGGCAGAAAGCTTCAAAATCCACGCAAACTTGGGGCAAGAAGCTTCAGGATCCACGCAGACTCGAGGCAAAACGCTTCAAAATCCACGCAAGCTTGAGGAAGAAAACTTCAGAATCCACGCACACTTGAGATGAAGATCTCACAATACACGCAGACTTGAGGAAGAAAACTTCAGAATCTACGCAAACTTGAGATGAAGATCTCACAATACACGCAGACTTGAGATAAGACTGCCAGCTGTCTTGATTCAGCGTGCCTCGACTGACACAAAATCTCTGACATTGATTGCTTTTGTTAGTCGCATTAAATGACAAGAAGCTCTTTTGGTACGCCAACTTTACGAAGGTTGAGTCTAGCTGAAAAAGATTTCGAAAATCACGCAATAGACGGCTGTGATCTCTCGAGTTCTGTGAATACGTGGCATGCGAGGAGACATTCTTCGACTGTCGTGCTGTCAGTCATGATGAAATTTTGACAAATGATGAGCTGTCTCTTCAGCGTGATTTGTAAATATTTGTCCTGATCAACTGAGCGTGACTTTTGACTCTGTCCTGATCAACTCAACGTGACTGTTGGACTTGTTCTGATCAACTCAGCGTGACTGTCATTTTTGAGGCCTACAGTCGTGTGCTTCTTGGATTCTTCATATAGGCAAGCCTCCGATTAGTAATAAGACTCGACTCCTTTGAAGGGATCGATGTCAGAATTGTTGACAAATTCTGTCTTCACGAAGCCGTTTTTACTAACATACTTGAAGCACTGGTGGAGTGTAGATGGCACGATCATGTAGTCATGTATCCATGGACGCCCCGGAAGGATATTGTAGGACGTATCTGCACCTATGACGTAGCAGGTAACCTCCGTCTTCAGGTCACCAATCTGACATTTCAAGCGGATCTTCCCTAGGGGATAGCTCATTCCCGAGTTGAAACCGCTAATGGTAGTATTGGTCGCCGCTAGCCTGTGCATAGGGATGCCCAGAAGTTGGAGCAAGCTTTTCGAGATGATGCTTATCGATGAGCCAAGGTCGATATGTTTGCCATTAAAATATCAAAGACAGGTATTACAGAAATACTGAAATTGATTGCAAACTCGCTTGTACAAAGAAAAGCCTATAAAGAAATCCTAGGAAACAATCTAAGTACAATTGTTTATTTTTTTATTCTGGGGGGGTGACGATGGAGGCTCGGGAAAGTGTATCAACTCTGCCTTACTCCTTGGACTATCCGACGCAGTCTTTAGCTCTTGAAAAAATTGCCCTTTGTAGGTTGCCAGCCATTTGTAGGGGTATGGCACCCTGCTATTTATAGTAATTTTGGGATGAAGAATATTTTGAGCCGCATAGATGGCTACGTGACTGCAACAGCACATGAAGACTCGATCTTTGGCTGCCAGCTGGTGCTTTGTTGAGATTTCTATGTTGGAGCAAATCTGGGTGGTTGAGACTTGGTCAAATTGCCATGTGTCCCCCCACAACAGAGTAAAATCAATCTTCTACGGCCCGGGTCAACTTGGCCACATGTTGTCATGACCCGCACCCACTTTTCGGACGTGAGCTCGTGAGCAAGTCAGCTACGCAACAAGCGGACTCCAGCCCGACTTGAATACGTAAACGCTATCACGGCCATGGTAAACTGCCAAATCATAGCAAAAGTAAATCTATATCTCAAATCCACAATAAGTGTACAAAACATGAATAAACACTATGGGTCGTGGTCTGCAGCCCACTAGCATAAATGTCCGATAAGACTCCAAAGAATATAACAATAGTCTATTAAACTAAATCAATAAATAGGATATCGCATAATAATGAAAGAAAAAGCACGAGCTGGATAATAAGCGTGAAATTAATACCTGAATCTTGCAAGCAATATCGTAATCATCTGAGACCCACGAGTGTCATAATCACCCACCATCCAGAACTGCTAACTACTCCACGCAATAACTAACTTGAAGAGATCATCTGGTCCTCAGAGGACATAGCAAGATACATAAAAATATGCCTATCTAGCAGTTCAATCATGCATAAGAATATAAAAATAATATAAACATGAAACTAGACATAGGACTGACATGTGGCTGCTGACAAGTAACTATGAACACGGATACGGGATCAACCATGTATAATGAACTGCTGGAAGAGCGAATAAACAAGAGATCAATGGAATACCAAACCCTCGCCCCGAATGGACTCACAGGTTTGAACTAATTACAAACCCTCGCCCCGAGTGTGGACTCGCAGGTTAGTTCAAGACAAGGCACCCTCGCCCCGAGTGTGGACTCGCAGGTGCAAACGAATCACTAACCCTCGCCCCGAGTGTGGACTCACAGGTTTGTTTAAGTCTATTACCCTCGCCCCGAATGTGGACTCCAGGTGCAGTCAATCAAGACAAATACCCTCGTCCCGAGTGTGGACTCACGGGTTTAGAAGATAAATCAGGAATAGCAGTTCAGATACACATACTTCTTCCAAGTCATGACTCAGTTGAGGCACAGGTGAGACAAGGTACAACTCATGTTAAGACACGGGTAAGGACAACTCTAGCATGAACTATAAGGTGAACAAGCCTGGCATATCTACACTATCAAGTCATGAAGATGATATACAGGCAAGTCAATGAACTAGTGAACATGGTATGAAGAACATATATAAATCAAGTTGACTAGAGAACTGATAATAACATATAAATCCACAGAACAAGAGTAACCAAATGATAACCAAATAATCACAGGAAAAACTATAAACATGAAATAAACTGTAGAGGGAGGCAAGGTATCTTGCCTGGTGGTAGCGCGAAGA
>JANAVB010006994.1:5540716-5640716 GCA_029216955.1 Iris pallida | reverse complement strand
TCTCGCAAGCAATATCGTAATCATCTGAGACCCACGAGTGTCATAATCACCCGCCATCCAGAACTGCTAACTACTCCACGCAATAACTAACCTGAAGAGATCATCAGGTCCTCAGAGGACGTAGCAAGATACATAAAAATATGCCTATCTAGCAGTTCAATCATGCATAAGAATATAAACATGATATAAACATGAAACTAGACATGGGACTGACATGTGGCTACTGACAGGTAACTATGAACACGGATACTGGATCAACCATGTATAATGAACTGCTGGAAGAACGAATAAATAAGAGATCAATGGAATACCAAACCCTCGCCCCGAGTGGACTCACAGGTTTGAACTAATCACTAACCCTCGCCCCGAGTGTGGATTTGCAGGTTAGTTCAAGACAAGGCACCCTCGCCCCGAGTGTGGACTCGCAAGTGCAAACGAATCACTAATCCTCGCCCCGAGTGTGGACTCGCAGGTTAGTTCAAGACTATAACCCTCTCCCCGAATGTGGACTCGCAGGTGCAGTCAGTCAAGACAAATACCCTCGTAGTGTGGACTCACAGGTTTAGAAGACAAATCAGGAATAGCAGTTCAGTTACACATACTTGTTCCAAGACACGACTCAGTCGAGGCACAGGTGAGACAAGGTATAAATCATGTCAAGACACGGGTAAGAAAAACTCTAGCTTGAACTATAAGGTGAACAAGCCTGGCATATCTACACTATCAAGTCATAAAGATAATATACAGGCAAGTCAATGAACTAGTGAACATGGTATGAAGAATATATATAAATCAAGTCGACTAGAGAACTAATAATAACATATAAATCCATAGAACTAGAGTAACCAAATGATAACCAAATAATCACAGGAAAAACTATAAGCATGAAATAAACTATAGAGGGAGGCAAGGTATCTTGCCTGGTGGTAGCACGAAGATCCAACAAAATATAGTCAACTACTAAGCCATAAAGTCCACATCTCACAACTGTCTCCGAAAGCTAAAACAGACATTGCGAACATTCTCAGAATAGTCAAATTAGCTAGGATTGTCTGTCCTTAAGTCCAATTCTGGACACATGAGCAAAACGACAATTTTGGGCCAAAACGGTGTCCGCCGTTGGACCCGCTTTGCACCGAAAAGCATGCCAGAGTCAATGGTCTCTAAAGTCGTCAAACTATATGTCTACGAATTTGTTTTGATGATACAAATCCAACGGTATGTCTAGTTTTGGATTCCGGTCGGCCGTGCACAAAATCTTCCGTTGAATCGGATCGTGGGGCCCACAAAACGGTGATTCGATCAACTGTCTCAGAATTGGACCAAACATGGCATACAGGACCAGAAAAACGATACTGTCCTGTTGGCATAAGTTTTGTCTCGATCTGACTAACGTGCACAAAGTAATTAGAAAATTTGCACAGAGGTCAATACGGTGAATTTCGACGGATATGTATCAAATTCGTCGTGCACACGCGACCAATTTGAATTCCGTCAAAGCTCACACGTCCACGAAACCGTTACGCACATTTCTTTGCTTTCGGTTCACGACCACGTCGCCCGGTTTGGCAGGACGCACGTCGTATCGAAGGTTTTCTAATTTTTTAAAAACTATTTTTCATAATTTTTTTCTTGATTTTCAATCCGATTTCTACTACTGTCTAATCAACGATAAATAAAACTAATAATAAAGTTTTCTTCGCGGTTAGGTTGTCTAAACTTCTGTTCAATTAGATTTTTGAAACTGTCGGTCACTTGACAGGGAGTCGCCTTCCAAATCGGGTGTTGTGCCTATTACAAACTCTGTTTTCGAACAGAGTTTTCATCGACTTCGAGTCGATTTCACGGGCTGATCGTTTGATTTATTTAAATCCCAATCAACAGAGCTTCTAGAGGGTCATGCGGACTATACGTAAGAGTTCGTAGTTTGTAAAATCATCAACTGAGGAAGAAACTTATCTGCGAAGTGGCATGTTTGAAACCCGTTGCTGCTGTTGCTCTGTTGACTTCCTGTGCGCGCGAGTTTTTGTGCCTGGCCGGCCGACGGTGGCTCACGACGGCACTTGAAGGCTAGGGCAGGGTCGCCTGTGTCGGAGGAGGGAGGTGGCGGTGCGTTTAGGGTTTGCGTGGTCTGCCCCTCTGTTCTCTCGATCTCTCTTTGTATATACTATATGCGCTCGGGTTTTCTCGGCTGGAAGTTTAGCGTGGGGGGTCGGGTTCGTGGGTATTGGGGGGGCTGAGCTGTTATTGGGTCGGGTGGGCCTATGGCATACTGGACTAACTGGGCTGGGCTGGGATTTCCTGTGCGGGGGCTTAGGTCGGTTTGGGCCTGGCTATAGTTGTTTTTCTATTCATTTATAATTCTCCCATTAATATAAATATATATATATATATATATATATATATATATATGATGACTATATACACACCAAATAATATATATACATACAATCAAGATATATTATCACCATGTAACATATATGTACAACCAAGATATATTATACATATATATAGTCATCATATATAATTATTAATTTAAATACTAAAATTTATAATTAGAATTATTGGGAATATATATAAAGCACTCCGTTTACCATTTATGAACATAGTTATACACCAGTATATATATTGCCTATGTAAATGCCAAAACCCAAACATCATTCTACGAGAATATTATCATTTTTACAAGAATAGTAACCTAATAGCAAGAATATTTAGGATATAAATTATACATATATAACAATTATTTCCAAGATGCTTTCTTAATCACTAAAGTAAAATGCCAACACAACATACATCTATATGGTCGTCTCTGAACATACTACCTGACTATGTGGGTTTGGACTTGGTTCGGGCCCGGTCCGGACTAGTTCGGTACAACCGGGTCTTCTACGAATCAATAAATCTAAATAATAAATAATTAAAACGTCTTTAGAGTTTAGGTCGCAACTTGGCCTGGTTTTTCTAGTTAGGACACACCTATGGCTTGGCATTCCCCTACCATGGATAAACACTAGTCAAAGCACGCTGCTGAACTATCCGTGCCATGATTCCTAGCCGTCTTGTACTTCAAAACTCCACCATGGTAAAGTCATCTACCGTAATAATTAACTAAATAATTTTTTATAAAAATCATAAAATCACCATTTAAATCAAATAAATAATAATAATAAAATATTTCAAAATTTTACGAGAAGAGGAGTTACACATGCGGTACCAAGAGTCTTTCTTCTGCGGCCTGGATCGGCTTGGCGCATGAAATCTCAAGGGCTCGGATCATCTTGGCCGCATGAGGTCTCAAGAGTCTTCTTTCTGTGGCTCAGATTGGCTTGGCCGCATGAGGTCTGCAAGGGACTTCCTTCTGCGGCTCAGATCATCTTGGCTGCATGAAGTCTGAAGAGTCTTCCTCCTGTGGCTTAAGTCCACTTGGCCGCATGTGGCCTCCAAGAGCCTTACTTTTGCGGCTCGGTTTCACTTGGCCGCATGGGTTCTTCGAGAGCCTTGCTTCTGCGGCTAGAGTCAACCTGGCCGCATGGGATCTTCGAGAGCCTTGCTTCTGCGGCTTGAGTCTACTTAGCCGCATGGGGTCTCCAGGAGCATTCCTTCTGCGGCTTGGTTTTGCTGGCCGTTTGGGATCTCCAGGAGCCTTGCTTCTGCAGCTCGAGTCCTCTTAGCCGCATGGGGTGATGATCCACATAAACACAGACTGCCTTGGTAGTGGAGCCACTTTCTTGTGGTAGCAGTAGTTGATAGCGACTTGGGTGCAGTAATGTCCTAGAAAGAGCTCCTCATACATCAAGGTTGCTTCTCTCTCTTTGCGTTTGTGAATGACTACCTCTCACAAGTCGAGAGAAGATTGATCTACCTTTGCATCCGTTTTGTGGGCCCGGGTATCGCAAGCGCCCGGGTACGTAGGTATCATATTTGCTCCCTGATCTGAGGCTAGTAAAAGTACTTGCTCTTGATCGTTGTAGGAAGACTTTTGGGACCATCATATTTGCTTCTTGATCTGAAGCTAGTAAAGCACTACTCTCGATCGTTGTAGGGAGACTTTTGAGACTCATATTTGCTCCCTGATCTGAGGCTAGTAAAGCACTGTGCTCGATCGTTTGTAGGGAGACTTTTATGACCATCATATTTGCTCCCTGTTCTGGGGCTAGTAAAGTACTTCGCTCGATCGTTTGTAGGGAGACTTTTGGGGCCATCATATTTGCTCCCTGATTTGAGGCGAGTAAAGCACTGCGCTCGATCATTGTAGGAAGACTTTTAAGACCTACCCTGTCCGTTAGCCCTGGGGGACTGGACGCGGGTGATTCTGTACAACTTTCCATCAGGAGCCCGTATAACAATTAGCGGTGCCCGCTGACGGTCAGCAGCTTGGACAGTTGACTGGGCTTGTTGGGCCCGCACTGCCCTAGACTTCTTCGACTTAGCACCCGAAGGTGCGTAGTAGGAAGTGTCCAAGTTGGAAGGAGAGAAGGAAAGTTGGTGCCCTTTTCAAAGGAGGGAAGGGGGCTCTATATATAGAATGAAGTGAGCCCTTTTTTCTTCTCCTTTCCGATGTGGGACTAAAAGTAATATCCACTTTTCCATGCTTCTACAAGACCGCCTTCAAAGTTTTCAAATTGCAAATTTGGAGTACTTTGAATAAGAAGCATGTAAAGTAGAGCTGTTTAGGTGTGGGAATCCTATCAGAGGTAGAATAGATGTGATAGGTTTGGGTACTTCCACTGGGGATTATATGTGGACTTATCATCCTTGGCGTACCTTGGTTTTAGGTACGGATAAAAAGTTGAGAGAGGGAACCAACATATTTACTCAGAGGTGATATGGACGTGGTAAATATACGGTTGATGGTAGAGCTTTCCTACTCAGCGGTGATATGGACATGGTAGGAGTGAACTCGATAAGGATACACAGAACAACTCAGAGGTGATTTGGACATGGAAGTTCTATGATTGATGCGCCACAATGCAGGGGTTGTTGCACGGGGTGTTTACTCAGAGGTAAGGTGGACGTGGTAAACATTTATTTTTAGCATCAAATGCTTTTTAAGGGGTAGGAAAACAACTTAGAGGTGATTTGGACATGGTTGTTCTACTACTGGGGAGTGAATGCAACGGAACAACTGGGCTCCAGAAGCATATGATTGTGAGAGAAGGGGTGCTTTTACTAGAGGACCTAATACAACATTTGTGATTGGCAGAGGACATCCCACTTGGGGGACTTTTTGTGGACCTATTGCCCTTTTGTGCATCTGGAAATGCGAGCAATATATTTGAATAATATTTGTGGACCTACTACTCTTTGGTACACCGATGGTGTGAGTAATAGATTAGGATAACTTCTGTGGACCTATTACCCTTTTGCGCACTGGCGGTGCGGGTAATAGATTTGAAACAAAACCTAACAGAGGTAAGATGGACGTGATAGGCTTTGTAGTCTTAACACCATGTCTTTTATCCCGGGTTGGGTACAGGTGCTAAGTCAAAAGACTATCGATATTAGAGGTAATATGGACGTGATACACGATAACCAAGAATATTTTTTTGGTGGATCTATTACTCTTCTGTGCACTGGTGATGTGAGTAATAGATTTTGAGACAAAACCCAACAGAGGTAATATAGACGTGATAAGTTTTGTGGTCTTAACACCATGTCTTTTATCCTGAGTTGGGTACAGGTGTTAAGTCAACAGACTATCGGTATTAGAGGTAATATGGACGTGATACACGATAATCAGGAACCGGGGATAACGATAAGCTGGGTAGACTCCTGTGTGATAAAGCATTAGAGTGGGATTTCATAGGTATCATCATACATTACTCGCCACTCGGGAAGATACGATAGAGTGTGAGTTCAGTGGTATCATCATACATGACTCACCACTCAGGGAGATGCGATAGAGTGTGAGTTCAGAGATACTTGGTGTATATAACTCAATAGTTTAGGAGATTTGTTGGTTTGAGGGAGTACCAACATGTCCTTAGACATAGTATTTCTTCAGGAATTTGTCGTTTATGGGCATCATGAGCAAGTCCCCATTCTGTTTTACGAGCCGGTATGCGCCGTTGGAGAATACGGTCTCAGTGATGTATGGACCCTCCCACTTGGGCTGGAATTTGTCGGCGATTTTGTGACTCATGACCATCTGTCTGCGAACGATCAAAATGAGATCGCCTACTTTGAATATCCTCTACTTGACTTTCTTATTGAAGGCTCGAGAGATGCGTGCTTGATAGAGCTCGATGTTTTGTTGAGCTTACAAACGTTTCTCGTCTAACGCTTCCAATTCTTGTAGCCGTCGGCGGTAGTTATCGTCCGACATTAACCGGTAAGTAAGGGCCACACGAAGTGAGGGGATCTGAGTCTCCAATAGGAGAACTGCCTCGCTCCCGTACACGAGAAAAAATGGTGTATTTCCCGTAGCCGTCCGATTCATAGTGCGGTACGCCCATAAGCATTCGCCCAACTTTTCATTCCAGTCGTGCTTGTTTGATGACACAAACTTCTTGAGAAGCTTGATTATGGTCTTGTTAAAGGCTTCAGCCAGACCATTAGCGGATGGATTGTAGGCCGTTGAAGCCATATTCTGTATCCGATTCTTATCACAGAATCGATAGAAGGCATGGCTTGCGAACTGCGGACCGTTGTCATGAATGATCCTCCGTGGCCGTCCAAAACGGTAAATAACGTGATGTTTTATGAAACTGATCACATTTGACGTCTTTACCTTTGCTAACGCAACAACTTTTGCCCATTTGGAGAAGTAATCGGTGATTGCAAGTATAAACCGGAGTCCTTTGGATGACGGCGGGGTGATTGGGCCAACAATGTCCATTTCCTATGCTTCAAATGGCCAAGAGGCCACCGTTGGGTGCAAGAATTCTGATAAGCCTTACATTTCTTTGCATAGTCGACTGCGTCTGCTACCATTGTAGGCTAGTAGTAACCCATCCGACAGAGACGATTTTGCAACTTCGGACCCGGTTGGTGAGCCCCGCAAACACCATCGTGAGCCTCGCTTAATGCTTCTTTGGCTTCTACATTTGATAGACATCTTAACTGTAGTCCGTCGTAAGATCATCGGTGAAATATTTTTGTTTTCGTATCATAAAAGAATATGAGAGAATGCCTTCTGATTGAAATTACTTCTTTCACATTCTCTGGCAGGAATCGTTGACTACGAAGTCGATAAACGGGAGTCACCAGTCTTGTACATCATTGGTTATCTGGGCGGAGTAACTCATATCCAATTGAATGTTGGTTTTGGGACAGACCAACTCATGGCCGATTACGTCGACTAGATGATGAGCATAATTTGGAATCGCCAAAGAAGCGACGAGGCTTGCTAGGGCATCGGCTTCAATATTTTGGAGCCTAGGAACCTGTTCTATAAAGAACCCCTCCATGGTCGTAATGATGGCAATTGCTGTCTGATGATAGGGAATCAGGTCCACGTTACGAGCCTCGTACGAGCCTCGGATTTGATTAACAATCAGCTGTGAGTCGCCATACGCTTCCAAGTATTTGACTCCTACCTCTTTTGCGAGTCGGAGTCCGATGACCAGAGCGTTATATTCGACTACATTGTTTGAACAAGGTTCTGTGAGAGAATATTCCCGATTGACTACCAATCCAGAGGGAGAAATTAATACTATCCCGACTCCAGCGATGATATCACCTTGTGGCCCCGTTCTTGAAGCACCGTCAAAGAACATTTGCCAAATAGCATCATGTGAAGTCATCTTTAAGTTAACGACTTCGTCGAGGATTTCTTTATAGATCCTGGCTGTTTTTGAGCGTGGATGGGCCGCTAAGAAGTCGGCCAAGGCTTGACCTTTGACAGCCTTCTGCGGAATGAAGACCATATCGTAGGGGAAGAACAGTATCGCCCAAGTGGCTAGACGAGAACTGAGTGCGCCTAGTTTGGTCATGAGAACCCTAAGGGCATTAACTCGCGAGACAACATGGATGGTCTACCCTGACACATAGTGTCGTATTTTTTGAATGGCGAACACCAAGGCAAGGCATTCCTCCTCCATGGCGGTGTACCTATGCTCCGGTCCCACCATCATTAGGCTGAGATAATAGATGGCTTGTTCGTGCCCCGCATCATTATTCTGGGCTAGCAAGGTGCCGAAGGAGTGTTCCATCGCTCGTATATAGAGAAGGAAAGGCTTTCCGGTAACCGGGGCAACCAGAACCGACGGATTCGACAGGTATTCCTTAATGTCATCAAAGGCGCGTTGACATTCTTCGATCCATATGAAAGAGACACCTTTCTTCATGAGTTGTGTGAAGGGTTGACATCGCCCTGAGAGGTTAGATATGAACCTCCTAATGTAGGCTAGTCTTCCCTGAAGACCGCGGAGTTCACGGAGGTTCCTCGGTGGACTCATCTCCAGGATTGCCTTTGTCGTATCGGGGTCTATGTGCATGTCCCGGGAAGTAATGACGAAGCCCAAGAACTTTCTACTGGCCACACCCAGGAAGGACTTGGTGGGATTCATCTTCAGATTGTGCGCTCGCATAAGGTCGAACACTGTTCTCAAATCGTGTAAGTGATCATCCTTGGAGCGGCTTTTGATGGCGACGTCGTCAATGTAACACTCCTCCGTCTTGCGCAAGTGATCTCTGAAGATGACGCTCATAGCTCGTTGATATGTAGCATTGGCGTTCTTTAGGCCGGAGGGTATGACTGTAACTGTACACACCGATCGTTGTTCGGAATGACGTATGCTTCTCATCGTCAGGAGACATTTTGATTTGATTGTATCCTGAAAAGACATCCATAAAGGACATGCGCTCGAAGCCACACATATTATCGATCATTATGTCAGCAATGGGAAGAAGGAATTCATCTTTAGGACATGCCGCATTCAGATTACGAAAGTCGATACAGATTCAGATCTTTCTGTTCTTCTTGACGACTGGTACTATATTAGTTATCCAGTCTGGGTGCTGCTTATCGCGGATGAAATCGCTAGCTATAATCTTGTTTAGTTCCGCTTCGATGGAGTTCATGATGTCTGGACGTAACCGCCGTTACTGTTGCTTGACTGGTTTTGCGTCCGGATGAATATTGAGCTTTTAAAGTGCGATCTCGGGGTTTAGCCCTGGCATGTCTTCATAGCTCCAGGCAAAGATGTCGATATACTCTCTGACGAGTTGCAACAATGACTTCTGCTCACCGTTTGTCAGGCTTTTACTGACGAAGATTGGCTTTGGAGAGGATTCATCACCGAGGTTAACTTGCATGACCTCATCTTCAGTGGGAGGGTCACGTAGTTCAAAGCGCTTCTCCTATTGGGCATCCAGTTGTTGAACCCATGGCTCCAATTCATGAGGTTTGAGTAGATCTTCGTCTTCCTCTTCTATGTCAGCGGATGCCATGTTGACAGATAATGTCTGCCTGAATATATCTCCAATGTTGTCATCGTAATCGTATGTAGGTGATTCGGATGAGTGAGAATGCCAATCGCATTCCTCATTGGAGCTCTCGGACATTGTTGCTGGTGTAACATAACCGAGGCGCATTTGGACTTGTCGTAATAATCCCGAGGTTTTCCAGACAGAGTTGAGAGTTATAGAGGCGATCGCCGACCGCTGCCGTAATTCAGACCTGGGGTAGCCTCCATGTCGTACCCCTGCTTTTGCATGAAGTACTTGGCTTAAGGACTATACAGGTCGAGTGGTTATCTTCTAGTATCGGGTTCGAGATCAAACTCTTGTGGCATGAAAGGTTGAGGACCTTCTTTTCGGCCGAAGATGATCGTGTGATCCCCTTTTCTTCTGCCTGGGACTAGGAAGTAAGCATCCTTAATGGGAGTAAGTCTGTTTGTGGTATGGACGGTTGTCACCTGTGTGTGCAGGTTAATATCCTGACCGAGTCCCATAGTATACATCAGATTGAGTTTATTATACTCAGGATAGTTCAATGGGAGCCTCTTATTGATGAAATAAGGAATTTTGTCCACAGGGATTACATTACCAGGAGAGGGACTATCCACCTTTGCAATAAGATACTTTGCGAGTTCTGCCTCCTCTTCAGCTACCACCTACGTGACCGGAGGTGGGGATGCTGTCTTGGGCAACTTGACCACCAAGGGTTCAGCTTGTGGCATTGGCTTGCCTGAACGTCTCGGATTGACACTTGGTTGCTGGCTTGTCTTGGGAAGACGGATAGCCATCGGCTCGACAGAGGACTTCGTATCTTCCAATTGCTTTTGACTGGATCATGGCAATCGGATCCCCATTGGCTCGGCAGAAGACTTCGCATCTTCCGATTGCTTTTGACTGGTTCTTGGCAATCAGATTACCATTGGCTCCCCAGAAGGCCTCGCATCTTCCGATCGCCTTTGCTTGGATTTTGGCAACCGGATCACCATCGGCCCCATGACGGGCTTTGGCTCTTGGCTGGACCTTGGGAGTCGGATGACCATTGGTTCCGACTGCGTAGCTAGGACGAGAGAACCGAACACCTCTTTATGCAAAGTTGCGACAAGGGGTGCAGCTTTGCCCAATTTACGGGTCTGGAGATGAATTCTCAAGGGTTCCTCTGGCCCTGTGATGACCTCCGGTTCGTCAGTCATATGCTTCTTGGATTCTTCATATAGACAAGCCCCCGAAGAATAATAAGACTCAACCCCTTTGAAGGGATCGATGTCGGCGAATTCAGTCTTCACGAAGCCGTGCTTACTAACATATTTGAAGCACTGGTGGGTGACCCTGTCCTCCTCGAGCCGCATGGCTCTTGGCAGTGCTTGCCGCATGAGCTCGTTTCCACTCCCCTCAGCCGCATGGCGTTGGTTTCCTACGCTGCATGAGCTTGTTCCCCCACTGCCGCATATGCCCGTTTCCTCCATTGCCGCATGAGACCCTCATCTATTGCCGCATGACCCTCATCCACCGTGTCGCATGGCTCTTTCCATAGCCCTTGCACCCCTTTTATTATGTTGGGTTGTTATTTTATGCTTTTGTCTCATGACCCTCTGTGTAACCTGGGTCCCTTGATAGAATGATTGTACCTTGTAAATTTTGAATATGTTTCATGAACACGATAGTGATCCGTCGTGGTGCACTCTTGATAAGTAATATGACATGACAGTGGCCCGTTATGGCGCACTCACGACAAGTATGATGGACAAGTAACATGACATAACAGTGGCCCGTCGTGGCACACTCTTGATAAGGAAACCTGACATGATATACCTCGATATGCTGTTGCGACAGCTAGCATGATATGACAAGAATGAATGGCCTGGACACCGTGGGCGATTATGTTTGTACAAATGAACAGTATTGTCTTGCATCATGTCTAGGACGGGGACCCCTGAGTACCACGGTCAGGGGTACCTACTAAAATTGACTAAGGCTAATATCTAGAATGACCCAGTAGTCATGTAGAGATTTCCCAGCTACAGGCAATCCCGTTATCTGGGCGAGCAATTGGACTTGTAGCCTGTCGACGAGTAGGGCACATTTCCAGCACACTGTCATGTGTTGCACCCTTCATGAACGGTTATTCGACCTGGATAACCTGGATGGTCTGTAGGGTTTGTGGCTATTGGAATATCTCATTGCATCTTGCTAGTAACTAGGCCTGTGATAACCTTAGTTAGTTAAAGTATCAAGCCGTACTCATTGCTTGGCCGTGATTGATTGGATGGAGTCTAACCCAGTCTAGTCTTGTCCTGATCCTGTACAAGATTGTAACATGACCCGATTGCTTGTGCTTTACTTTATCGATAAATGGTGGAAAACCAAGTTCCGTTCAGAGGAAGGGTTACAACCTCGGTCCTTGTTTGGTTTGAGGGTTGTAACTTGGTTATCTGAACAGTCCCATGGTTATCTTACCGTATATCATCATGATTTCCATATTTCCAGTCTTTTATTATAAAGTTATGATTTGTGCTAATTGCTGGTTTTAGTTCTTAAGTGAAGCCTCCTTTGTGGCACTTGCTCTTTCTGGTATCTGACCCAGCTGGTTTTGTATAGCCAGATACCGGAGTAGCTTCAGAGGATCTCCCTACCTTCCAGCCAAATGGTGACCACCAGGCGTAACCAAGGCAACGTGTGGGTTTTCCTTTTTGTTCTCCCACTTTATTGTAAAAAAATATATATTTTTGAGTCATTTAGCCGGCGAGCACGTGTTAGCTCGTATTGCACTTTACTTTCTGTCTGCCTACGGGCTGTAACATGATTGACGAATCCTAGGGTTGATCATGTATTACTAAAACTCTTGCTAGACTTCATATTTTTTACGACTAGCTTCATGATCATCCAAATATGTAATATATGGGACGCCTTACTATTGTATATTTGATGCTCTAACATCTTATAACTGCTATTTCTTATACGAGATTGAGACAATAGGCTTGTTCATGACCATAAGAGACTGATGGCTTGTAGTTGAACCCTCATGTATCTAGACAGTCGTGACCGTATAACGATGTGAATTCCATTTCAATATACGTAGCTGGCTATGTATGCCCCCGCTCTCCAATATTCTGGTTCTGGGGTGTTACAGGGATCAAGTCTATGGTGAACTCGATCTCTCTCTCTGGTGGCATACCTGGAAGCTCCTCGGAGAAAACATCGGGAAACTCTTCTACAACTCGGGGAAACTGAACTGCTGCTGCAACTGTCATCCGCAACACTGGGGGAGAAGGTTCTACTCCACCTCGAAAAAATAAAAACTCTGGCTCACAAGGAATACTAAAACTAATCTTGCCGATATGGCAATCTATTCTACCATACTGGTCCCTCAACCAATCCATCCCTAAGACCACGTCGTAGTCGGCCATTGAAAATTCTATCAACCTAGCGGAAAACTCTCTACCGCTAACTATGATTCGATACGAGGAAAACACTCTATCTACTCTCATAAGTCTGTTACCAGTAAGTATATTGAGCCTTACTGATAATGACTCGGGCTCCAGTCCTATCCGTGCCGCGAATCGTACAGACATAAATGAATACGATGCACCCGAATCAAATAATACTAATGCTGGAAAAGAGTTGACGAGAATGGTACTTGCCACCACCTCACCCGAAGCTAACTCTTCCTCCACGGTCAAAGCCATAGCCTGACCATGCCCTCTGGGTGCTGGTCCCCTCTACTGGAAACCTCTCTGGCGGTTCTGGGTTTGAGCTTGGACTTGTGAATACTGCTGGGGGTTCTGCTGCTGAAATGCTTGGGCCTGAGGCGGCAAGGGCCTCGGGAACGGGTGCTGCTGCTACTGTTGGACTGATACTGGGGCTGGTCCCCTAACCGAGGGACTAGAAAAGGTTGAAGAAGATGAACTCCCCCTATTCGGGCAGTTCCTAACCCTGTGGTCCGGTGCCCCACAAACCAAGCACAAGCCCTGTGCTCTACGACATTCCGACACTACGTGCCCTGGCTTCCCATAATGAGTGCAACCCATTACGGCAGACTGCTTCTGCTTCTGCTGCTGGGGAAATGCTGGGGTCGAATGCTGAATCGACGTAACGGAAGCCGCCCGCCTCGGAGCTCCAATGGTCAAAGCCTTAGCTGCCGGGACTGGTGCTGAAGACTGGTTCATCTGGCCGTGAGACCGCTTCCGACTTCCGGTCCGGTCCATAATCCTTTGGGAGGTATACTCATGCCTCCTAGCTGCTCTCAATACTGCATCGAAAGTCTGATGCTCAAACTGTTCTACTGCCAGTAAAATCTCCAGGTGGAGTCCCTACTAGAACTGTTGAGCTCTGTCGAACTCGGTCGCCACCAAGGTGGGAGCAAACCGACTAAGTCTAGAAAACTCGGCCGTATATCCATCGACCGTCCTGCCCATCTGCTTCAAGTTAGTGAACCTCGTCTGTAGATCATACCGAGCTAAAGCGTCAAAGTACTTGGTCCGGAATCTCTCACGGAATACTGTCCAGGCAATAGGTGCCACTAATCCAACGGCGTACGCCGCCCACCAGTTGCGGGCTAGATCCAATAACTGCAGGCACACCACGGCCACCTTCTCATCTTCTGGAGTCCTGGCTGCTTCTAGAATAACCTCAGTGTCCTGCAGCCAAGCATCTGCGGCAATAGCATCTTCGCTGCCATCGAAGAAGGGAGGGTTCAAGCGCTTGAAGCTGTTTAGCGCACTGTTACCTTGATGACCTCCCCTATTCAAAGCATCTTGTACTGTCTGGTGCAATGCATCACCTCGACGATCCTGTGATGCAAGCAACTCCCTGATGAGTCCAACCAAAACTTCATCATCCTGCCTTGCAGGCTGGGCTGGCTGCATTGGGGTTCTGGACCTCCGGGAAGCATGACTCGGGAAGCTGCTTCTGAGTGCTGAGCTTGATCCTCTTGTTACGGGGGTACTTGCTGAGCTCCTTCCGGTTGATTGGCAGGACCAGGAGCAATACCGTTGAAAAAAATGACACAGGGAACAATAAGGAAGGACCAGGACAGATCAAAGATACAAGCATGTGATCAGGTCAAGATTTCAGGAATTTAGAGGGTATGAGCAGAGATCAAGGGCGAGTCTTGATTGAGACATCTATTCGATAAACCCTCACATATCTTGATTTACAAGAGCTATATGGGCCACCACTTAAACCGTATCATGCCCCAAAACCAGATTATTGGAGAGCGGGGGCGGACACAGCCAGCCACATATATTGAAGTGCAACCCACCTCGCTATACGGTCACGGCTGTCTAGATACATGAGGGTTTAACTACAAGCCGTCAGTCTTTTATGGTCATGAACAAGCCTATTGTCTCAATCTCAAGCAAATAATAGCAGTTTACAAGATGTCAGAGCACCAAATATACAATAGTAAGGCGTCCCATACATTACATATTTTGATGATCATGAAGCTAGTAATACAAAAGGTGAAGACTAGCAAGAGTTTCAGTCATACATGTTCAACCCTAGGATTCGTTAATCATGCTACAGCCCGTAGGCAGATAGTAAGTAAAGTGCAATTGACCTAACACATGCTCGTTGGCTAAACACCTCAAAAGAATACTTTTACAATAGAGTGGGAGAGCCAAAACAAAATCCACTCGTTGCCAGGGTTACGCCTGGTAGTCACCATATGGCTGGAAGGTAGGAAGATCCTCTGGAGCCGCTCCGGTATCTGGCCACGCAAAACCAGCTTGGTCAGACCCCAGAAAGAGCAAGTGCCACAAAGGAGGCTTCACTTAAGAACTAAAACTAGCAATTAGCACAAGAACATAATTATATAATAAAGGACTGGAAATATGGAAAATTATGATGATATACGATAAGATAACCATGGGACTATTTAGATAACCAAGTTACAACCCGTAAACCAAACAAGGATCAGGGTTGTAACCCTTCATCTAAAGGGAACTTGGTTTTCCACCATTTATCGATAAGGTAACACAAGCAATCGGGTCATGTAACAATCTTGTATATGATCAGGACAAGACTAGACTGGTTAGACTCCATCCAACATTCACGGCCAAGCAATAAGTACGGCTTGATACTTTAACTAACTAGGGTTATCACAGGCCTAGTTACTAGCAAGATGCAATGATATTATTCAAACAGCCACAAGCCCTACAGACCATCCAGGTTACTCGGACGCAATTAGGGGTTGAGTTCATGTGGGTACATCGTCTAGGAAATACATGTACCCTTAAGTAGCTTGAAGGGTGCAATACATGACAGTGTGCTTGAAATGTGCCCTACTCGACGGCAGGCTACAAATCCCATGATGGGGCGCCTAGATAACGGGATTGCCTGTAGCTGGGAAATCTCTTCATGACTACTGGATTATTCTACTTATTAGCCTTTGCCAGTTTCAGTAGGTACCCCTGACCGTGGTACTCAGGGGTCCCTGCCCTAGACATGATACAAGACAATACTGGTTCATTTGTACAAACATAATCGTCCACGGTGTCCAGGCCATTCATTCTAGTCATGTCGTGCTAGCCGTCGCAACAGCATATCGAGGTATATCATGTTAGGTTTACTTATCAAGAGTGCACCACGACGGGCCACTATCATGTCATGTTACTTGTCAAGAGTGCACCACGATGGGTCACTATCGTGTTCTATCCCTACAATATCATGTCGTGTTCATATAAAAGTCATGCCAATATTGAAATCATGCCACGTCCAATACATAACCCTGCTTTGAGGGTTGCTGTAAAAGACTGGCCGCAGGGGGGTTGCCGCATAAGGCTGGCCGTATGGGGGTTGCCGCATAAGGCTGGCCGTATGGGGTTGCCGCATAAGGCTGGCCGCATGGGGTTGCCGCATAAGGCTGGCCGCATGAGGTTGTTGTATAAGACTGGCTGCATGGGGTTGTCGCATAAGGCTGGCCGCATGGGGTTACCGCATAAGGCTGGCCGCATGGGGTTGCCGCATAAGCCTGGCCACATGGGGGGTTGCCGCATAAGGCTGTTCTTCTTCTCCAAAGATCCGAGAAGAAGAACCATGGAAGTCATGGCTTCCAAGCTCCATTAATCCTTTATTTAAAGTCAAAATCCGGACTTCCATAGGTCAAAATGGGGTAGAACAAAATTCTCTACAACATGGAACAATCAAAACTTAAAAATAACAAGGTTTGATAGATCAAAACCCAAGAAATCCGAAAATACAACAAATTTAGATCTACATGAAATGAACCATGGAAATTAAAAATGCTAAGTACTAAAGTGTCTTAGAATCTCGTGAGGAAGAAAATGGAACAACAAAAATTGAGTTCCTCCATGAAGCAAGTTGTACTTGCCTAAGCTCTTGGTAGGTGGAGAGAGTTAATGGAGGAAGAAGAAGAAGAAGTAAATGAAGAAGTAAATGAGGAGAGAGAAAGGGGTTGGTAGCTTATAAAGAGGGGGGGTTAGCATGTTGGGTCAAGTCCTAACAACCGAGCCCAACCAAATACACCAAGCCAAGCCAAGCCGAACCAGGATGAACCCAAAATAAACCAAGGCAAGATTAAACCAGGGTCAAGCTAAGCAAGACAAGTCTAACTGCGGGTCGGAATTTCGTACACGTATACTGGAAATACGTATAACGAAAAATAGAGGTGACAGGGAGAGAGGGAGCTAACAAGGAACTATATCGAGCGTTTTCGCCAAACCGCAATGAGATTGCCCCAAGGAAATCCCAAGGGCTCCTTCATTGAAATCTGCCAGAAAAAGTTGCTCCCCGTAATTAGCCTCTAGATGGGCGACGATCAGTTCAGGGATTGGACGACCTTCATCATAAGTGCTACCAATGCGGAGGCAAAATTGAAGAAGGCTCGCCAGTTGGGATTACACATCCCAGATGGAGAGGATAAAGGCAGACGTCCTGGTTCCACCTCCAGCAACAACAACAGTGGCGCCACCTCCAACCGGGACAATAAGGACAAACAGGCCATGGTTGCTGATACTACCCAGAAGCCCGAACAAAAATAGGCAGAAAGTCAGTGGCCCAAGGTGAATTACTCATTTGAAGATAGTCATGTCAAACCAATCTTCGATATGCTCTTGCAAGGGGGTAGGATCTAGCTCCCTCCACCAAGTGCGAGCCCCAGGCGACAGAAATGGAGGACCCGAAATATTGTCACTTCTATCGCTATGTCCATCATTCTACTCATGACTGTTTCCAATTAAAGCGGCATATCCAGAGTCTTATCGACTCCAAAGCTCTGTCGATAGACTTTGAATAGGTTACCGTGGCGACGAACATGGTGTCAATTCAGTTCGACGACTTCCCTCCAACAAGCACTCCAGACGGGGTAATATCCGTCCCTCGGGCAACGATGGAGGTTACTAATCTTCCACCCGTCCGGAACCAGACATCTGGATTGGTACCTCTCACCACGTCGCGAGAAGAGATCATGTGGGTGCATCCAGACTTAGTGCCCGAAGTTACCCAGGCGGTGTCATCCCCTACTAGCGAGAAGAAGGGAAGAAAGTCTAGATCCTGCCATACAATTTTAGCCGAAGTGGAGGAAGCGACAGCCGTTGTTACACGGTCTGGAGCACAAGTCCAGCCCATACGGGACAGTTCAGTCGAAGATCCTCAGCCGGCAACGTTGCCTACCTCTGATGTTCCAAGGCCATCTCAGCCTCCTCTGGCAGATAAGTCCAAGCCAAAGGAAACCCGCTTCGATAGGCCACTCCGTAACGACGCTCCTCAGGGGCTGGAGAGACCTTACAACTTTGACATATTAGCACAATTGGCTAATACGCCGGCAAAGTTATCGTTATATGAGCTCCTAAGGCTCTCCAAGGATCTTCGTGTCGCATTGAGCGAAGCACTCCAAAATGCTGACGCCTACTTAGCCCAAGTCAAGCCTCCCGGGAAAAACTTGTCAACTGATCTACAGGGCAGCGATGGTGCAGAAGCAATGCCGAACATCATATTTACTCCACAGGACATGTTGATCAAGACCAACATGCATGATCGCCCTACATAGGCGACATCAAGGTGGATCGGATGCACATCGATCCTGGCTCGTCGATAAGCATCATCCCGAAAAGCTTGCTCCAACTTCTTGGCATCCCTATGCACCGGCTAGCGGCGACCAAAACTTCCATTAGCGGGTTCAACTCGGGAAGAAGCTGTCCCCTATGGAAGATCCACCTGAAATGTCAGATTGGCGACCTAAAATGGAGGTTACCTGCTATGTCATAGATGCAGACACGTCCAACAACATCCTCCTGGGGCGTCCATGGATACATGACTACATGATCGTGCCATCTATACTTCACCAGTGCTTCAAGTATGTCAGTAAGCATGGCTTCGTGAAGACTGAATTCGCCGACATCGATCCCTTCAAAGGGGTTGAATCTTATTACTCTTCGGAGGCTTGTCTATATGACGAATCCAAGAAACACATAACTGACGAACTGGAGGACATCACAGGGCCATAGGAACCCTTGAGAATTCATCTCCAGGCCCGTAAACCAGGCAAAGCCGTACCCCTTGTCGCAGCTGTGCACAAAGAGGTGCCCGATTCTCATGCCTCATCTCCACAGTTGGAACCGATGGACATTCGGCTCCCAAGATCCAATCAGGAGCCAAAACCCGTCGTAGGGCCGATGGTGATCCGATTGTCGAAATCCAATCAAAGGCAACAGGAAGATGCGAGGCCCTCTATGACACCGATGGTGATCCGATTGCCGAAATCCACTCAAAAGCAACAAGAAGACACGAAGTCCTTTGCCGAGCCAATTGTTATCCGTCTTTCCAAGACGAGCCGGCAACCAAGTGTTGATTCGGCATCCTCAGGAAACCGATAACACAAGCTGAACCCTTGGTGATCAAGTTGCCCAAGGCAGCATCCCGATTTCCGATCACGCAGGGGGTAGCCGAAGAGGATATAGAACTCGCCAAGTACCTGGTAGCACAGGTGGATAGCCCCTCTCCTGATGATGTAATCCATGTTGACAAAATTCCTTATTTCATCAATAAGAGGCTGCCATTGAACTATCCTGAGTGTGATAAACTCAATCTAATGTATATTGTGGGACTCGATCGGGATATTAACCTGCACATGCAGGTGACAACCGTCCATACCCCGAACCGACTTGCTCCCATTAAAGATGCCTACTTCCTAGTCCCAGGCAGAAGAGAAGGGGATCACACGATCATCTTTGGCCGAAAAGAAGGTCCTCAACCCTTCATGCCTCGAGAGTTTGATCTCGAACCCGATACTGCAATGTTACCGCTCTACCTGTATAGTCCTCAAGCCAAGTACTTCATGCAAAAGTAGGGGTATGACATAGAGGCTACCCCAGGTCTGAATTACGGCAGCGGTCGGCGATCGCCTCTGCAACTCTCAACTCCATCTGGGAAACCTCGAGATTATTACGGCAAATCTAGACACAGCCTCGGGTATGTTACACCAGCAACAACACCCGAGAGTTCTGATGAAGAATGCGAGTGGCACTCTCATTCGTCCAAGTTACCCACTTACGACTCCGATAGCAGCATTGGAGATATATTTAGACAGACATTACTGTCAATATGACATCCGCTGATATCGAAGAGGAAGACGAAGATCTGCTCGAACCACTTGAGTTGGAGCCATGGGTCCAGCAACTAGATGCACAATAGGAGAAACGCTTTGAACTTCGTGATCCTCCCACTGAGGACGAGGTCATGCAAGTTAACCTTGGTGATGAATCCTCTCCAAAGCCAATCTTCGTCAGTAAAAGCCTGACAAACGGCAAGCGGGAGTCGTTATTGCAACTCGTCAGAGAATACATCGACGTCTTTTCCTGGTGCTATAAAGACATGCCAAGGCTAAATCCTGAGATCGTACTTCATAAGCTCAACATTTATCCGGACGCAAAACTAGTCAAACAACATCAACGGCGGTTTCGTCCAGACATCATAAACTCCATTGAAGCAGAAGTGAACAAGCTTATAGCTAGCGGTTTCATCCGTGAAGAGCAGCACCCAGACTGGGTAGCCAACATAGTACCAGTCATCAAAAATGGAAAGATCCGAATTTGCATCGACTTCTGCAATCTGAATGCGGCATGCACTAAGGATGAATTCTCTCATTCGATCACCAACATAATGATCGATAATACGTGCGGCTTCGAACGCATGTCCTTTATGGATGGCTTTTTAGGATACAATCAAAACAAAATATCTCCTGATGACGAGAAGCATACGTCATTCTGAACACCGATCGGCGTGTATTGTTATACGGTCATGCCCTTTGGCCTGAAGAACGTCGGTGCTATATATCAACGAGCTATGAGTGTCATCTTCAGAGATCATTTATGCAAGACGGTGGAGTGTTACGTTGACGACATCGCTGTCAAAAGTCGCTCCAAAAATGATCACTTACATGATTTGAGAACAATGTTCGACCTCATGCGAGCGCACAACCTGAAGATGAATCCCACCAAGTCTTTCCTGGGCGTGTCCAGCGGGAAGTTCTTGGGCTTTGTCATTACTTCCCGGGGCATTAACATAGATCCTGACAAAATAAAAGCAATCTTGGAGATGAGTCCACCAAGGAACCTCCGTGAACTTTGCGGCCTTCAGGGAAGACTAGCCTATATCAGGAGGTTTATATCTAACCTCTCAGGGCAATGTCAACCATTCAATCAACTCATGAGGAAAGGTGTCTCTTTCGTATGGAACGAGGAATGTCAGCGTGCCTTTGATGACATTAAGGAGTGCCTGACGAATCCGCCAGTTCTGGTAGCCCCGGTCACCGGAAAGTCCTTCCTGCTCTATGTACGGGCGATGGATCACTCCCTTGGTGCTTTGCTAGCACAGAGTAATGACGTGGGACATGAACAAGCCATTTACTATCTCAGCCGGATGATGGTAGGACCGGAACATAGGTACACCAACGTAGAGAAGGAGTACTTTGCCCTAGTGTTCACCATTCAGAAAATATGACACTATGTGATAGGGCAGACCATCCATGTTGTTGCACGAGTTAATCCTCTCAGGGTTCTCATGACCAAGCCAGGCGCACTCAGTTCTCGTCTAGCCACCTGGGCGATACTATTATTCCCATACGACATGGTTTTTGTTCCGCAAAAGGCTATCAAATGTCAAGCCCTGGCTGACTTCTTAGCTGCCCATCCAGGCTCAGAAACAGCCAGAATTTATGAAGAAATCCCCGACGAAGTCGTCGCCTCAAACATGACTTTGCATGACCCCATTTGGCGAATGTTCTTTGACGGTGCTTCAAGAACAGGGCCACAAGGTGACATCGTCGCTGGAGTCGGGGTAGTATTAATTTCTACCTCTGGGTTGCTGGTCAATCGGGTATATTCTCTTACAGAACCCTGTTCAAACAACGTAGCCGAATATAACGCTCTAGTCATCGGACTCCAACTCGTAAAAGAAGTGGGGATCAAGTACCTGGAAGCATATGGCGACTCACAGTTGGTTGTTAACTAGATCTGAGGTTCATACGAGGCTCGCAACGAGGACCTGATTCCCTACTATCAGACAACAATTGTCATCATTACAACCTTGGAAGGGTTCTTTATAGAGCATGTTCCTAGGCTCCAAAATATCGAAGTCGATGCCCTAGCAGGCCTCGCTGCTTCCTTGGCACTTCCAAATGATACTCATCATCTAGTCGACGTAATAGGCCATAAGCTGGTCTATCCCAAGAACAATGTTCAATAGGGTACAAGTTACTCTACCCAGATAACCGATGACATAGAAGACTGGAGACGCCCGCTCGTCGACTTTGCAGTCTACAGAATTTTGCTAGAGAATGTGAAGGAAACAACTTCAATCAGAAGACGCTCTCTCAGATTCTTCTATGATACGGAGACGAAAATGTTATATCGATAATCCTACGATAGGCTACTATTAAGATGCCTGTCAAATGTAGAAGCGAAAGAAGCCTTACGCGGGGCTCACGATGGCGCTTGCAGGGCTCACCAACCTGGCCCAAAATTGTAGGATCGTCTCCGCCGGATGGACTATTACTGGCCCACAATGGTAGCAGATGCAGTTGATTATGCAAGGAAGTGTAAGGCTTGCCAGATCCATGCAGATTTCATACATCTGCCATCCAAATTCTTGTACCCGACAGTGGCCTCTTGGCCATTTGAAGCATGGGGAATAGACATCATTGGGCCAATCACCCCACCGTCGTCTAGGGGGCATCGGTTCATACTTGCAATCACCGATTACTTCTCCAAATGGGCGGAAGTTATTCCGCTGGCAGAGGTGAAGACATCGAACGTGATTAGCTTTATAAAATATCACGTCATCTACCGTTTTGGACTGCCCAGGAGAATTATTCATGACAATGGTCCGCAGTTCGCAAGCCACACTTTCTATCGATTTTGTGACAAGAATCAGATTTAGAACATGGCCTCGACAGCATATAACCCATTGGCTAACGTTCTGGCTGAAGCTTTCAACAAAACCATAATCAAGCTCCTCAAAAAGTTTGTGTCTTCAAACAAACACGACTAGAATGAAAAGCTTGGCGAGTGCTTATGGGCGTATCATACCACGATTCGGACGACTACAGGAAATACATCGTTCTCCTTGGTTTACGGGAGCGAGGCAGTCCTCCCATTGGAGACTCAGATCCCCTCACTTCGAGTGGCCCTTACTTACCGGTTAACGTCGGACGATAACTACCGTCGACGGCTATATGAGTTTGAAGCATTAGACGAGAAGAGTTTACAAGCTCAACAAAGCGTAGAGCTCTACCAAGCGCGCATCTCTCGGGATTTCAACAAAAAAGTCAAACAGAGAATATTCCAAGTCGGCGATCTCGTCTTGGCCATTCACAGACCAAAGGTCATGACTCACAAGACCTCCGGCAAATTCCAGCCTAAATGAGAGGGCTCGTTCATCATCAAGACCGTATTCTCCAACGGCACGTACCGTCTCACAAAACAAAATGGAGACTTGCTCATGATGCCCATCAACGACAAGTTTCTTAAGAAATATTATGTCTAAACGACATCCTCAAACTATCTCTCAGATTGTGAGTTATGTACCCTCTGGTATCGCTTGACCTCAAATCTCCCAGATTGTTGAGTTATGTACCCTCAGGTACCACTGAACTTACTCTCTGACTACTCTGAATGGATTCTTATCTCATCTCCTGGTTATATCTATGAACTTCCACATTAAATACTTTTTTCACCAGAATTTGCCTCAAAATCTATTACCCGCACCACCAGTGCGCAGAAGGGTAATAGGTCCATAAAACTTATCCTAATCTATTACTCGCACCATCGGTGCACAAAAAGGGTAATAGGTCCACAAAATTCTCCAACAGGAAAAAACAACCATGTCCATATTACCTCTGAGTTGTTTTCCCGTCCATCACAAACAAACCACCTAATACATAGAACTTCCATGTTGATACCACCCCTGGGTTGTTCTGTGTATCCCCATTAGGCCTACTCCTACCACGTCCTCATTACCTCTGAGTAGGGAGGCTCTACTTTAGACCCATATTTACCACGTCCTCATTACCTCTAAGTAAATATGTTGGTTTTCTCTCCACTTATTATCAGTACTCGCATCGCCAGTACACAAAAAGGGTAATAAGTCCATAAAAGTTATCCTAATCTATTACTCGCACCATCGTTGTACCAAAGAGTAGTAGGTCCACAAAATATCATTCAAATCTATTTTCTCTCATTTCCAGATGCACAAAAGGGCAATAGGTCCACAAAAATCCCCCAGTAGAATGTCCTTTATCAAACACAAATGCTGTATTAGGCCCTCTAGTACAAGCACCACAAAATACTATAAATAAATAATAGAGGGAACGTGAAGACATGACGTGAAGACAGGAAGTTACCTTAGCCCCACTCCTCCGAAGGATCATACCTTCAAAATAGCATCCCTGATGGTGGTTTCGCCTACTTGGAGAGCCGTGAAGACAGGACGTTCATGATGACGCCTGACAACCGTCCAACTCTCCGAGGTATAAAGTCCCTTCCTACCACCTGGGGAAAACTCTTCCGAAGCATGAAGAGTTCTGAGTTGTTTGATGTGTATGCCAAAATGGCGTGGGGAAAACTTTTCCAAAGCATGAGGAGTTTTGAGCTGTCTGGTGTATGTGTCAGAATGGTGTACTTTCACTCTATCGTCGACACCGGTCCTGGAGAAGTTTGCTAGCCAGATCCCTACAAAACATGGAAAAAGGGCTTAGCACCAAAAGGAAAACAAAGGACTATGTTTTTCAGTTATGCGGCCTTGCCAATTATGCGGCCTGGCCAAACAAAACTCATGCAGCTCAGTCATGAGGCACTTATACGGCCCAGTCATAAAGTACTCATACGGCTCAGTCATGAGGCAATTATGCGGCCCAGTCATACAGTATTCATGCGGCCCAATCATAAAGTGCTCATGCGGCTCAGTCATGAGGCACTTATACGGCTCAGTCATGAAATACTCATGCGGCCCAGTCATAAAGTACTCATGCGGCTCAGTCATGAGACAATTATGCAGCCCAGTCATACAGTATTCATGCGTTCCAATCATAAAGTGCTCATGCGGCTCAGTCATGAGGTACTTATACGGCTCGAGTCATGAAGTGTTCATGCGGATCAGTCATGGGGCACTTATGCGGTTCAAGTTTGAATAAGCAGCGCTCATGCGGCTCAGCCCATGCGGCCCTATCATACAGAATACATGCGGTCCAAATGAGATAGGGCACGCATCGACCAGGCTTGAAGTACAGAGGCAGTATATGACAGGCCCGCACATAAAATATACGATATGGCCATTCAAAATTTTAGTCATCGCCTTCCCACTATCCTTACTCTTGATAGGGAGTTGCACGTCGGGATGAATGGAAGGAGAGTCTGCCGCTCTCGACGGAGAAGCAAGTCCCTTCCCTTTGGCTGTTGTACCAGTCGACTTGGATGCTTTTGGAGCCATAGCAGAAAGTATGATGAAGTCGAAGGAGAAGAAGGTTAAAGAGAAAAATCTCTCTCCGAATGACCCATATTTATAGAGTTGCTGAAAAGTGCCTCTTAGGTTCTCGAGATCATTAAAGATAATGATGACGTTTGGGGACTTTATCCCTATATAACCGTCGACTTTATCTTGAAGAGCGCCTCTTCGATTCTCGAGATCATTAAAGATAATGTTGACGTTTGGGGACTTTATCCCTAGTAACCGTCGGCCTTATCTCGAAAAGAGATCCACAACCGAATCAAGAAAATTAAATACAGCAGTGATAGCTGGCAGGCTGATGGGGTCTCTCTGCGGCTCAAGATTTTCCTGCGGCTCAAGATTTCCCTGCGGCTCGAAAAATTCCCTTCGACTTGAAGACTCCCTGCGGCTAGACATATCTCCATGCTTCTCATTCAAAGTATTCCAAATTTGTAATTTAAAAACTTTGAAGGGGGTCTTGTAGAAGCATAGAAAATATAGAGTTCATGCGGATCACAATTTGCTGTATATGTACTTTGGGCCAAACAGGTCCGTATAAAGGAGATCCGTATGACAGATTCAACACCTTATGCGGCCCGTCGACAACCAGACTGATTCAAGCCGCAGAATAAAGATATGCGACCAAGTAGATCAGTTCGTCTGATAAAGCTGACAAGTTCTGTCAAAAATGACAAAAATGACAGCTCTGACACTGTGACAAAAAGATAAGGCGTAAGACGTCACCAAAAGCAGGGTTCATACGCTTTCATGTGGCTAGAAGGAGTACTACCCAAGCCGCATGAACCTTATACGGCTCAAACATATGCGGCCCCAAAGTCTCCGAACTTCATACGGTCAAGGGTGACTGTGACCCAAGACGCATGAGCTTTATACGGCCCTAAATACAGAATCTATGCGGCTTAAAAGTCCTTAAGCTATATGCGGGATAAGGAAGATTGCGACTTAAGTCGCATGAGTCTCATGCGGCCCCACATGGTCAAAAACTGAGAGACTCATGCGGCTTAAAATTATTCCTATCCTGTGATAGGACACATGGCAGGCTGACCAAGTCTCAACCACCCAGATTTGCTGTAACAAAATCCCAACAAATCGACAACTGGCGGCCAAAGAGCAGGTCTTCACGTGCTGATTAGGCATGTGGCCACAGGCTATCTATGCGGCTCAAAAATACATACCACTATAAATAGCAGGGTGCCACACCCCTGTAAAAGGCTGGCAACCTTCGAAAGGCAATTCCTTCAAGAGCTAAAGACTGCGTCAGATAGTCTACGGAGTAAGGCAGAGTTGATACACTTTCCCGAGCCTCCACCGTCACCCCCCAGAATCAAAAACTAAACAATTGTACTTAGATTGTTTCCTAGGATTTCTTTCTAGGCTTTTCTTTGTACAAGCGAGTTTACAATCAATTTCAGTGTTTCTGTAATACTTGTCTTTGATTTTTAATGGCAAACACTATACTTACGTATCGTCTATTTATTTCCACTCATGTACTTTGTGTTCTCACACCATTTAGTCTTTATAGTACTATTGCTAGGTTATGATTTCATATTGATAGTTCTGCTCCTTCATCATTTATCTTACTCTCTAATTATAGTTTTATAGTTTTTGTTAATTAACTGGAACTGCTATTAGTGGTGTGCTCACTCCAATCCTGACTGGATATAATTTTCAGATGATAGTTGCCCTACCTATTTTGGCTCATAAGGTGTAGTAGGTGTAGATCAAAAAACTCTGATTTAGGAATGTTTAGTTCCAGCTGAGGAGGCTTATCTAGTGACTCTTTTAGGCTAAGTTTGAACTAAATTTGTCTCCAGTTGATGACTCTTGGCTTGTTTATTATTTTGAGACTTGTATTTGAGATTGTCGACTCATAGACACTGGACTTGTACTGTTTATGTTAGATTTTCCTGGACATTTTATATCATGTTGTCCTTATCTTTTCATGCCATTTATCTTCCTTATAGCATTGTGATTGAGCATGGATATACAGTCATTACTTGTCCTCTGTTCGGAGTTGACTATTTTGACAGTTTATGATATTTATATTGTTAGTTAGTTAGACCTAGACAGCATTCTACCGTCGATGCTGCGACATAGGCTGGGCGATGTCACGTACTCGTGCCCTATATCGGGTGTGGGTCATGACATAGGGGTAGACGAAGAAGTCCAAGTCAGTACGTACCCAACGCAATCAACGTGCTACACGGACAGTTAGCCAAAAGCATGCATTGATGGTAATGCGTGCAGCTGATGGCAAGCTGTACAAAACTGATTCTGGTGCTCCGACGCCTCGAACGACATAGTTCCAAATGTCTCCTGTCACTTGGGCACTCATGCGTAGGAACCAGGCCAGGGGGCAACCATTATGATGGTAGAATCATGCGAACAATATGGCTGCGATCGCAAAGTGGGTCTGTCTCACAAGCAATCTTCTTCTCATAACCTACGTATGCCTCATGCGTAGGAATTGAGTCGAGGAGCACATTCCTCACATCTTCACTCATGCGCGCAGTGTCGTTGCACGTGGAAAGTGAGCGTAGATGTGAATTCCTCTCCCTGTGACTTGCGTGTTATGATTTCTCATAAGCGCAAGGCAGGGAATGTTGGCCCATACAGCCATGGTCGAACTGATTTCGATAATTAGCTTAAAACTCTAACTTTGATATGAAAAGAAAGAAGATCACAGATCGTAGCATATTTTGTCAAAGAAGATTTTTTTACTTTATTATGTATTTTCTTTTTATTGAGTCTAGAAAATTGTGAGTCGGTCTCACTGGCAACTTGGAAGACCTTCCTCACAAAACTATGTTTCTATCACAAAATAAAATCCTAATTCTTTGATTATCCAAAACTCTACAAAAACCAAAACTGACCTAGAAATTCCCTAACAAAACTCTGGCCGAGTTCTGCCTGAACTCAGACCGAACCCGATCTACCCAAACTGCTCCTGGTCAGCAGTAAATAGCTATTCTTTTAGATCTACAATGTTCAAAATTATGAACGTTAACCCTATCGAGTTCTGCCCGAACTCTGCCTCAAAAATTCCTATAAAAATAGAAGATTTTGTCATTTCTAATCACTCATTCATTCTTCATCTTCTCTATCTATTCTAAAGCCTGCTTATCTATAAAAAGCTTTAATCTTTCTATTTCTAAGATAAATCATGTTGTTCTAAATGCCGGTGGTTTCCGATTAGGAGTATTCGAGTTGTACAAGCTTGGAGTATAAAAGCTTTCTTCAGAACGATGTTGAAGTTTGATCGTAGGCTTCGGATAAAAATACGACGGTGTTGAAGTTGGCGTGTTCTTTGGAGTAAAGCAAGTGGTGTGGCCTCTATTTCAAATAGTGGATTAATAGCGGGCAAGAGTTCTTACGACTGGACTAGTGTTCTCAGAGGGAAACTAGTATAAACATTGGTGTCCGCGTATTGCTTTCTTTCCTCCACATACTTATTGCTTTACTTTATTGCATTTAAGTTTCATATATATATATATATATATATATATATATATATATATATATATATATATATAAATATATATATGCCTTTACCTGCTTAGTTTTTAATTAGGGAATATTTTTTTTGTTGTACTCTATTCACCCCCCTCTAGAGGTGCCATCGATCCTACAATTGGTATCAGAGCACGGTTTCTCTTTAGTTGGATTTAATCTCCTTGAGATATGGCATCATTATACACAAGCAATGGTGAAGGCCAATCTACAAATAGGCCACCCCTATTTGATGGCATAAATTACACGTATTGGAAGACACGCATGAGCTTTTACATCAAGTATATTAATTTTGATTTATGGTCGATTGTCATTGATGGTTACAAGAAACCACTACCTATCATGGTAGACGGTGAATTAGTAGAAAAACCACATGACAGATATACCGACAATGGAAAGAAACAAGCAAGTCTTGATGCAAAAACTATCAATGCTTTATTCTGTACTGAAGATAGAACTGAGTTTAACAAAGTATCAACATGTGTCATGTCTTACGAGGTTTGAAAACTTCTTGAGGTAACTCATGAAGGCACTTCACAGGTGAAGGAGTCCAAAATCTCACAACTAAAACAAGAGTATGAGACATTCAAAATGAAACCTAATGAGACTATTACAAATATGTTTACTCGGTTTCTAGACAGTTAACCCCTTATCTTCCTTAGAGAAGAATACAACAATCATGAGAAGATTCGAAAGGTACTTCGCGGGCTGACTAAGAAATGGAATCCCAAAGCGACGACCATTATTGAAGGAAATGATCTCACTACGATGACTCTTGAGACTCTCATGGGAAAACTCATGACACATGAGTTGGACCTTAAGGATTTCGAAGAGCCAGTACAAAAAGAGAAGGCTATAGCATTCAAAGCTTACCATAAAATGGCCTTCGATGAGGAGAGTGAATCTGATAGCTCCGACAACGAGCAAATGGCCCTCATGACAAGGAACTTCAAAAGATTCCTTAAGTATGAGAAGACATACAGAAAAAAGAAAGATTCCAGAGATGATAAAGAACCAATTTGCTACAGCTATAAGAAGACAGGTCAAACCAAGAAAGACTGTCCTGTTGTAAGATAGGGAAGCAGGCATGATCAGTCAAGCAAGAGAAGGACTTCAACAAGAAATTATGCTAACACTAGCATCTAGTGTGAAAGCGAGGCTAGTGATTCTGAAGATGAAGAATACCTCGTAACACAATAAATCTCTGCTTTATGGTTACAAATGCTAAGGTAATATCGAATCCTCTCTATGAAAAATTTATATTTGATGAATTGTCTGATGCCTTTACTGATATGTTAGAAGATTAGAGAAAAATAATAGATTTGTACAAAAGCGCCAAGAAAGAGCTAAAATTTATACAATCTGAGTTTTCTAAGCAATCGCATATGCTAGAAGACATTAGAAACTCTTCTAGTAACACAGATGAGGTTACTTTTTTAAAGCTGAGTTTACATGACACTCTTGAAAAGCTTAAGAAAGCTAATCGAGAAAATGTAAAACTCAACGATCTCTATGAACTAGAGAAAAATAAGTATAGTATTGCTATTCAGAGGTTAGATGCATTCACGACCAAGTACAATGAAGCCTGTGACGTCTCTAAAAAGTTAGAGATTAAGCTGGGTAAACAGGTTGTCAAACATATAGCTCAAGTGAACACAAGTCACAAGGCTAAGCACAAACACAACATGACCAATACTGCTAGAACTACTAGAAGTCATGCATTTATGTATACTTTTCTATGCAAAAAGTCACACATGTCTTCAAAAACACAAGTACATGATCTTCGAACTACATCTAGCACTAATACTTCAGCTACATGTCATTATTGTGGTATAAAAGGACACGTATCACATCAATGCAAGACTAGGAAGCTTGTAGATATGCATGTATATATTTGGGTTCCAACAGCTAACAAATTAGGACCCTCAAGAAAGTGGGTACCAGAGGTTACATCTTCAACTTGTGTTGTAGGTGGACCTTCCTCCTCCCACTAAAAGCAAATGGATCCTCGATAGTGGTTGCTCCAGGCATATGACAGGTAACAACACATTGTTTGCAACTCTATCGATGAAGAAAGAAGGCTATATCTCCTTTGAAAATAACTTGAAAGGGCATATAATTGGAATTGGCGACATAGGTACTTATCCCTCACCTATTATTAAAATTATATATTTAGTAACAGAATTAAAACATAACCAGCTAAGTATTACTCAATTGACTCATCATGGTTATGGAATTAATTTTGTTAAGAAAAAATGTTTTATCTATAATAAAACTTCTGGAATAACTTTCTTTGAGATAATAAGAGAGGACAACATATATGTATTATATCTGTCAGAAAATACTAATAGTACAGGAAAGTGTCTACTTAAATCTAAAAAGCTGGGTATGACAAATGCGTCTTAGACATGCAAACATGGACACTATTGCAAGATTGTCCATAAAGAAACTGGTAAGAGGCTTACCCGATATTACATTCAAGAAAGGTATCATATGTGCGAAATGTGAAAAAAAAGGCATCTGGATCATCTTTCAAATCAGTAAACGCTATAAGTACCTCTTGTAAAACCCCTAAATTTCTACTATTTTTTTTATAAATTTGATACCGACTTTTTGTATATTGTACGTCGCGTAGTTGCATTGTACGTCGCGCGCAAAATTTTATTTTTCGTAATTGCTCGACGAGTGCGAATATGTGCGAGCGTACATATTTTAGAAAGGGAGAATTTATGTAATGCCCAAAAACTAAAAAAGTTTTATGTAAAACCCACCGCTAAAAAAACTTTCATCGCGTGCCCAGAATTAGAGAAACTTATCCAAAGCGGGTTCCAAATGACGCTTTTGCCCTTCCTTTTAATTTATTGAAAACACCCACGAAACTGCTCTTAAAAAAATGTTTCGATACTTCGTCTTCTTCCATACGCTGCTCACTTTCGAATCTAGGTTTTCTCCTCAAAAATCTTCAAAAACTCGTCGAAAAATTTCGGAAAGACCGAGACAAACGACAAAAGTGCTAAAACGGAGGTCCAAACATCATTTTTTTGCGATTCTAAAATTTCGAAAGGCCGTCTAACAGTAAAATGGTTACTTTCAGCCTCCTCAAAGATACGCTCGTTTTGTGACAAACGGGACCTCGTTTCGACCTCCCAGTCAAAAGTTATAGCCCTCCAAAGTTTCAGCTGACCATAAAATGCAGGAGAATGGCCATTCTTCGTGTTAAAACACAAAAAATGTTAATTTCGCATGAGGGTGGTCATTCTCCGTATCAGTAACACGGAGAATGGCATTCTCCGTCTTAATTTACACGGAGAATGACCATTCTCCGTGTTAGTAACACGGAGAATGACATTCTCCATCTTAATTTACACGGAGAATGGTCATTTTCCGTGCTAAATTACACGGAGAATGACCATTCTCTGTCATAATTTAGACGGAGAATGGCCATTCTCCGTCTTAATTTATACGGAGAATGCCATTCTCCGTGTAATTTAGCACAGAGAATGCCATTCTCCGTGTAATTTAGCACGGAGAATGGTCAAGAATGACCATACTCCGTGTTAGAAACACGGAGAATGCCATTCTCCGTGTTAAATAAAACGGAGAATGGTCATTCCAGTGTTAAAACGCAGGAGAATGGACATTCTCTGTCATTTTTTACAACGGAGAATGGTCATTCTCCGTCTTTTTCGACACGGAGACGGAGAATGCCATTCTCCGTGTTAAATAAAACGGAGAATGGTCATTCCAGTTTAAAAACGCAGGAGAATGGACATTCTCCGTCATTTTTTACAACGGAGAATGGTCATTCTCCGTCTTTTTCGACACGGAGAATGGTCATTCTCCGTGATATTAACACGGAGAATGACCAATCTCGTGTTAACATGGAGGAGAATGGTCATTCTCCGTATTAAAAAAGACGGAGAATGACCATTCTCCGTGTTAAAACCACGGAGAATAGCTATTCTCCGTATTAAAATGACGGAGAATGGCCATTCTCCGTCACTTTACCACGGAGAATGGCATTCTCCGTGTTAAAACCAATAGAAAATTGTCATTCTCTGCGGTTTTTAACACGGAGAATGCCATTCTCCGTGGTTTTTAAAACGGAGAATAGTCATTCTCCGTCATTTTAGCACGGAGAATGGTCATTCTCCGTGGTTTTAACACGGAGAATATTTTTTTTTAGAAAAATTTTGTCAGAAATAAAGAGTTTCGTTCTTCTTTCAAAACGATGATAATCCTTATGGAAAAGAAGAAGAAAGATCTTCTCTCCACAATTGATCTAATCGTCGAAAAACTTCAAATGTCTCCACGATGAAGATGATGATGATGGTGATGATGATGACGAGCGATGATCTGAGTTCGACTGAAGAAAAGCACACCGAACTATGAACGATCTTTGCGATCTCTGCTGAAGATGAGAGCAATGGAATTCAGATTTCCCGTGAAGAAGAAGAAGACGAAAATCGCAATCCAGATCTGAGTTTTTTGAATTCAAATACATATAGATGACCAATTCGCACGGAGGGGTAGTTTCGGTATTATAAAAATAGCAGTTTCCAGCGGGTGGCATCTAAAAGGGAATCTTAGAATATTTAACGTGAAAATACTTAATTCTGGGTATTTCATAAAACTCATCCGACGGGTGGGCATTTCATAAAAGCCCACCCCGAAATTGGGTTTCTCAGCAATTTCCAGTTTTAAAAAACATCTTTCTATTTTTTATCGTTTCAAAATAATATATATAATAACTATTTTAGCTATCGTACTAAAATTCCAAGCTCATTAATTTATTTATTTTATTTATACAAAGCCTTTTGTTTATAACAATTATTGATAATATTTTTCGTGCATACATATATATTTCATAAATATTTTATTAGTTTATTTTAAATAATAATATAATTTTTGAAATTATTATTATATGTATTTTTAGAAAATATATTTTGATATTTTGTGGCAATTTAAATCTTTGATGGATTTTGTGGAATTGATTTAAATAGTTTAAATTTAAAGAGAGAATTTATATTTAAGTTAGATTACCAAGATTTAAATTGGAATTTAATTTGGATTTAGATTGATTATATTAATTTTAATTTAATACATGAATTATCTAATTGGGTTTTAAATATTCCTAGTCCTTATCCAATTGGGAATTTTCACATCCTATAAATAGGCAGGTACTCCACTATTATTTTTTCACAATTATTCTTCAACAAATTCCACCACAAATGTGTTGTGCATCGTGTCGGTGTCCAACTCCAATACATTATCTTTGTACATATACATCATCCTTTTCGTGTCGACAATCCCGACACCATCTCCAATCCCTAAACCCAAATTTTCGATCCCCAAATTCTCTAACCCTAACCTAGCTCAAATTCTTTTTTGTCATTTGACCCCCTGTCCTGCCACCAGTTCAACACCACCATCGCCAACAACTTCGCCACCACGATAACCCGATCCCGCCTTTCCGACCAACCGCCGCCAGCATCGTCAAACCCTCTCTGACCAGCCAATCCCCGACCAGCAGAGCCACCCGGCAACCCTCACCACCGGCGCCACAGCGGGCGACCCGACAGCAAAACCATCACCATACTCTTTCCCGGCCAACCACCGTCACCGTCCCCCAAAACCACCGTCGTCAGCACACCACCCAAATCACCACCGCCACCTCGGCCACCTCGGCCGAGCGCTACCACAGCCAACCCCAAAACCCCTAAAAAAATTAAAACACCACCCTTACCTCCGTCACCACCGGCGAACCTCCGCAGCGGCCGCGTACCAGCGCCGTTGGCCGCCTCGGTCCCGTGCCTATGCGCGCGACCAATACCCTCTGGGTTCGTGCACGCCCTCCGTCGTGCGCGCGGCAGTGGCCACGCGCTGACCCCATTCTAACAGGCGCACGCCTGAGCCCTCGGCGTGCCGCCGAACCACCGCCTCCCTGTGCCAGACTGCCGGTCGTCGAGGCTGTACGGGGAAGCCGCTTCTCCGCAGCGCCTCCTAGTCGCCGACGTCGCCTCGAAAACCCGACCACCCCTGAAACTCCGCTAGGCTCCTCCCTTCCAGACCCGCCGCCTTACTCCGGATCTGCCAAGCCCCCGCCTAGCACCACCAATCCACCGACCGGAACCCCCGCATCCGCCGATCTCCTCCGCCGGAACCCCCAAACTTCCTCTCCTTCCCCCGCCCTCCTCTTCCTCCGCCGCAGGCGCCCTACCGCCGCTTCTCCCTCCTCCTCTCCCCGCTGATCCCCGAGCTCACGACCCCCTCCGGTAGACTTCCTCCCCCGCCTCTTCTTCTCTCTCTCACCTCTCTAATCATTTCTCTCTCCTCGATTTACTGGTTCTCCCGAGGAGAACAGAACCCCAGCAACTTATTTATCTTTTTATTATTTTATTATATTTTGTTAACTATTATTATTATTATTAATATTATTATTATTATTATTATACTATGTTTACACTATACATGTACTATTATAAGTTTTATTATTACTATTTGTTATTATTAATTAAACTTTTAGGAAGGTTTTGGAAATATTAGTACTTTACATCAACCTATAGGATGATGATTATTATTATTATTATCAGTTCTAATATCTAGGGTACTGTTATTAATTTTAACGATATAATAATTAGTACATAAACTATTTATATTATTATTATGTATATGGTTATAAGTATTATCATTAGTATTATTATTATTCATATTATTTTATTATGATTAATGCTGCTCTTAATGCTAAAACTATTTCTTGCAAACATTATTATTTTTAGGAATTTCTATAAAAATATTATTTTTCCAACTATTTTTAAAGGTAGATTTTACCAAAAATAGTACTTTGACCAAATCTATTTTATAGCCCTAATTTATCTATTTGTTTTCTTGGTAGATTTAAATATATATTGGTCAATAAAAGTAGACACTAAATTATACTATAAATTTCTAGTTTATTAATTTTGGCTAATAGAAATATGTAGTTTCCTACTAAAACTTAGGGTTAATTAGTTGTACCCTCCTATAGTTTGTACGTATTTTGGTAATTGTCCCCGTTGTTTCAAAAATAAAGAACATCCCCCTGGCTGCTTAATTTTCCACTCATTTTGCCTTAAAAACGACTTTCGATTTTTGAGTATTTAATTGAAAGCCTAATAAATTATATTTCAAGTATTATAAAATATGTACTAAAAAAACAAAATATATTAATTGATTTCCAACGGCTTTTTCTCCATCTCGTGATTCAGCTTATCTTTCCTATTCCTTTACCAATTCTCTACTACCTTATGTCCAGCCTAACTAACTTGACCCTTATAGACCCAATAGAACCGTCTGTGCCACCATCCGAGATCACCTTGCATAGTTGTTACACCGAAATTGCAGTTCATGCCACATTGATCATTGCAGTATACCAGGCGTCCTACCAGGCAAGACACCTTGCTATTTGCTGTGTATTTATTTTAGCTCATATTTCATGCATTATTTATTTTCTTATGCAAAATAAAACTGTGATACATGCCATAACCTGTTAGAACTTACTGTTCAGTTATATTTCCTGCTATGTATTATTTTACACATTAAACCTAGATTTAAGGGACCACCTTGTGTGTTGCATTCATTGGCCTAGACACGTTGTACCACGAAGTTGTGTGTCGCATATAGAATATGGACGTGCGTGATTGGCTGGCCACCAGTACGTAAAAACCGTGCGATAGGAATAACCGCTAATAGAGGTTGCATGCTAGTTTGACTTAGCGGTTATAGAGGTTTTCTGTTGTAGATACAACATAGTAGGCATTGGGCAGGGAGGACAATTCCTTAGCGTATGGGCTTCGATGCACTTTTCCTTGTGACCCAGAAGCTCCGCTGGAGATACGGGGTTGATGATCCATGATTACTGACGGCCACTGACGTTCTGCGGAACGTCATGCTCTTATTGATGGGGCCTCTGGTGCCCCAAGGAGGGACCATGCCGATCCTATTTAGCCAGGGCCCATGCGTAGGAAGGATTGTTCTTAACTATATTTCACTTAGAACGGTTAGGCACATTTATCCGTTAGGTACGAGTACTTTTGGTTTGAGTACTTGTATCTGACCGTGGCTTGGAACAATAACTTGTCGCAGATTAGTTCGTCACATCTGGTCCTTGTTTGGTTGTAGGTGTGACTTACTACTTCGATGAGAAGGTATTGAACCTTGTTGGGGTCCGGATACCATATTAGATTCATAGCATGGAAAGATACGTCACCGTGAATTAGTTTACCATCTCCTGTCCTTGTTTGGTTGGGGGGATGGTAAGCTAGTTTAATAGGTGTGTATTGGACCATGTTATAATTCAATTAACTTATTTATTTGAGCAATATTTATTCATTTTATATGGCATGATATTATGTGTCTTGTTTCGTCCCTCTGAGGACCTGGTTATCTCACCAGGTGTGTGCTCTTGTCTTTCGCAAGTGTTCTAGCTCTAGCCGTGATCATCGCTATTTCTTCGAGGATGGTTGCACTTGGATCGTCTTCGCTTCGCTCGCCAAAAAATTATTTCTTTTCTCATGTATTTTCCTTTACTTGTTGATAGTGGATTTGTCTCCGCCTAACATATTGTATCAAGACAATTCATTATCTTTATATGATGTCTTTTATTCATTTATTTTTGTGTGGATGAGATTAGTTATGGTTCTACTGTATTTTACAGCTTATGTATTCATACGAGGTTTCCATATATTGGAGTGTACTTCGTATGAGTACAGCTGGCATGTCTACGTTCCTAGTCCTACGTATTTTGGGACTGGGCGTTACATGTTTTTGTGGTGGCCCATGCAGGTCAAGATAAATTGTTTGGTTACTTTACCGTACCAAGCAAGCCTGCGAATAGGATTAGAAATCTAGGATCTCATCCACATACTTGACCTCTTTCCTCGATTCCATATCCGAACTATCGTTCGACTCATCGACGACATCTTGCTTGATTCCTCCTATCATTATTCTTATCTTCCCTTCGTGCTTGCTAGAGGTTGACCCTACTAGTTAGATGTCCCAAACACCCTTAGCTTAATTCTTTAAGTTGGGTAGAATACCCCACGACCTGACACACCATTGACCATTAAGGGAATACAAATAGTATTATCTAGACCATAGAGACTATAGGAATTTAACCCATTTGGTCAACCAAGCCTTGGTCAATAAAACCATAGAATGATGGTATAGGAATAAACAAGACTTAGATACTTATGACTCGTAGACTATTCATAATTGTTTTTATTTCATCTACCATCATGCCTATATTTTTACTATCTAGACTAATGATGCTAATATAGCCTAGTTTTTGCAAGCTCAATTCTTTATCAAGCTTGTTCATGACATAAGTTATTGGAGGCCTCCACTAACAGATTGTCTAATCAGAACCGGTGCATAATGGTCTGATCAACCGAGTGCACTTTGGTTCGCTTCTATATATCGCTCTACGTGGAGGAGGACATAGCAAAACTTGTCCTCTAAAGTCCCATCCGTACTGCCTTGACAACTCCTTTTGAAATTTTTCGGTCGTTCTTGAACCACGTATTCGTGCTCGATAGTATCGTATTTTAAACTCCTTATTGCTTTTGCCTTCATCTATTTTAGAAGGACGAATGCGTTGTACTAGAACTTTCTCTAGCCTTCCTATCGATTATGACCATTGCCACCCAAAATAACTATATCTTTGTCTTGAACTACTCGACCTTTCCCTCGACCCTAAATCTATAATCTTGACTTTCTAATCACTTGAATTTAAGAGTGATTACAGTCGTCTCTTAATCATATCCTCAACCTAGACTATGACCATATAAACTTCTTTAAGGAACCCTTCTATCTACAGTTGTGCCTTCTCACCCCCTACGAATTCTTAATTTCGAGGACGAAATTCTTTTAAGTTGGGTAGGATGTAAAACCTCTAAATTTTTACTATTTTTTTTATAAATTTGATACCGATTTTTTTTATTTTGTATATTGTACGTCGCGTAGTTGCATTGTACGTCGCGCACGAAATTTTATTTTTCGTAATTGCTCGACGAGTACGAATATGTGCGAGCGTAGATATTTTAGAAAAATATTTTTCTATTTTTTTATCGTTTCAATATAATATATATAATAACTATTTTAGCTATCGTACTAAAATTCCAAGCTCATTAATCTATTTATTTTATTTATACAAAGCCTTTTGTTTATAACAATTATTGATAATATTTTTCGTGCATACATATATATTTCATAAATATTTTGTTAGTTTATTTTAAACAATTAGGTAATTTTTGAAATTATTATTATATGTATTTTTAGAAAATATATTTTGATATTTTGTGGCAATTTAAATCTTTGATGGATTTTATGGAATTGATTTAAATAGTTTAAACTTAAAGAGAGAATTTATATTTAAGTTAGATTACCTAGATTTAAATTGGAATTTAATTTGGATTTAGATTGATTATATTAATTTTAATTTAATACATGAATTATCTAATTGGGTTTTAAATATTCCTAGTCCTTATCCAATTGGGAATTCCCACATCCTATAATTAGGCAGGTACTCCTCCATTATTTCTTCACAATTATTCTTCCATAAATTCCACCACAAATGTGTTGTACATCGTGTCGGTGTCCAACTCCAATACATTATCTTTGTACATATACATCATCATTTTTGTGTCGACAATCCCGACACCATCTCTAATCCCTAAACCCTAATTTTTGATCCCCAAATTCTCTAACCCTAACCTAGCTTAAATTCTTTTTTGTCATTTGACCCCCTGTCCTGCCATCAGTTCAACACCACCATCGTCAACAACTTCGCCACCATGATAACCCGATCCCGCCTTACCGACCAACCGCTGCCAGCCTCATCAAACCCTCTCTGACCAGCCAATCCCCGACCAGCCGAGCCACTCGACAACCCTCACCACCGGCGCCACAGCGGGTGACCCGACAGCAAAACCATCACCATACTCCTTCCCGGCCAACCACCATCAGCGTCCCCCAAAACTACCGTCGTCAGCACACTACCCAAATCACCACCGCCACCTCGGCCACCTCGGCCGAGTGCTACCACAGCCAACCCCAAAACCCCTAAAAAAATTAAAACACCACCCTTACCTCCGTCACCACCGGTGAACCTCCGCAGCGGCCGCGTACCAGCGCCGTTGGCCACCTCGGTCCCGTGCCTACACGCGCGACCAACACCCTCTGGGTTCGCGCACGTCCGCCTCCGTCGTGCGCGCAGCAGCGGCCACGAGCTGCCCCCATTCTGACCGGCGCACGCCTGAGCCCTCGGCGCGCCGCCGAACCACCGCCTCCCAGTGCCCAACTGTCGGTCGCCGAGGCTGTACGGGGAAGTCGCTCCTCCGCAGCGTCTCCTAGTCGCCGATGTAACACCCCAGAACAAGAATACTGGAGAGCGAGGGCGTACATAGCCAGCTACGTATATTGAAGTGCAACCCACCTCGCTATACGGTCACGGCTGTCTAGATACATGAGGGTTTAACTACAAGCCAACAGTCTCCTATAGTCATGAACAAGCCTATTGTCTCAATCTCAAGCAAGCAATAATAGTTACAACATGTCAGAGCACCAAATATATAACAGCAAGGCATCCCATACATTACATATTGGATGATCATGAAGCTAGTCGTACAAAATGTCAAGACTAGCAAGAGTTCAGTCATACATGATCAACCCTAGTATCTGTCAATCATGTTACAGCCCGTAGGCAGACAGTAATTAAAGGTGCAATACGAGCTAACACGTGCTCGCCGGCTAAATGCCTCAAAAGAATAATTTTTACAATAAAGTGGGAGGACAAAAAGAAACCACTCGTTGCCAGGGTTACGCCTGGTGGTCACCATCTGGCTGGAAGACAGGTGGATCCTCTGGTGCTGCTCCGACATCTGGCCACACAAAACCAGCTGGGTCAGACCCCAGAAAGTGCAAGTGCCACAAAGGAGGCTTCACTTTGGAACTAAAACCAGCATATCACAATAGAATATTAAAGATAATAAATAAAGAACTGATAATAATAGAGATAACAACAGTAAATTGAGTACGAGGAAAACCATTCAAGTAGCCAGGTCACAACCCTTAAACCAAACAAGGACCGGGGTTGCAGCCCTTCACCTGAATAGAAACCCGTCTCAAATACTATTGGTACAGTGAAGACAATAAACGAAGAGAGGACACAGAACTGCTTCGGGAGCCAGGTTACAACCCTTAAACCAAACAAGGACCGGGGTTGTAACCCTTCGCCTGAACAGAACTGGACCCCTGGTCTTTATTGCTAAGGCCAGTATAAATAATCATGGTATTAAGGTAAGGTAAAACATGACGAACATGGCATGGGGTTGAAATAAGACAATAAACGAAGAGAGGACACAGAACTGCTTCGGGAGCCAGGTTACAACCCTTAAACCAAACAAGGACCGGGGTTGTAACCCTTCGCCTGAACAGAACTGGACCCCCGATCGTTATTGTTAAGGCAAGCATCAGTAATCATGTCATGTCTCAATCTTGCACAGGATCAGGATAAGACTAAGCTGGAATAAACTCCATCCAATCAATAACGGCCAATCAAGAGTACGGCTTGATACTTTTAACTAACTAGGGTTATCACAGGCCTAGCTACTAGCAAGATGCAATGAGATTATCCCAACAGCCACAAGCCCTGCAGACTATCCGGTTATCCACGTCGAATGTCCGTTTATGAAGAATGCAACACGTGATTGTGTGCTGGAAATGTGCCCTACTCGTCGGTAGGCTACAAGTCCACTTGAGTGCCCAGATAACGGGATTGCCGGTAGCTGGAAAATCTCTTCATGACTACTGGATTATTCTAGTTATTAGCCTTAGTTGAATTCAGTAGGTACCCCTGACCGTGGTATTCAGGGTCCCTGTCCTAGACATGATGCTAGATAATACTGGTTTATTTGTACAAGCACAATCGTCCACGGTATCAAGAGGAGGATTACTAGCATGTCGAGATAGCCGTCGCAACGGCGTTCCAGATTACATGTCATGTTTACTTGTCAAGAGTGTGTCACGACGGGCCACTATCATGTTTTATCCTTACATTATAATAAATGAGAAATATTGCATAAAATAGCTAATAACATGCTCTTGAAGACAAGGAAAAGATCTACAACTTTTATGTTGGAAGTTGGGAGAAATTCTGGCCACAATTCAGCCACAAAGGACGTAAAACAGCCAAAAACAGCCAAAATATGCCCTATGCGACATTCTGCGGCACTATTCATTCCATGCGGCACTATTCATGCTCATGCGGCTACGGCACTATTCATGCAGCACTATTTATTCCTGCGGCTGCGGCACTATTCATGCTCATGCGGCTGCGGCATTATTCTTGCGGCACTATTCATTCCTGTGTCTACGGTACTATTCATGCTCATGCGGCTACGATACTATTCATGCTCATGCGGCTGCGGCATTATTCATGCGGCACTATTCATTCCTGCGGCTGCGGCACTATTCATTCCTGCGGCTGCGGTACTATTCATGCTCATGCGGCTGCGGCACTATTCATTCCATGCGACACTATTCATTCCTGCGGCACTATTCATTCCTGCGGTACTATTCATTTCATGCGGCTGCGGCACTATTTATGCGGCACTATTCATCGTCCCTGCCAAAATCAGCACAGATGAACATAGAAATGGCCAAAAATACTTTTGGCCATAACTTCCTCAAAATAAGTCGAAATCTAACTTTTCAAAGGTCTATTTTGGGTAAAATCGAATTCTCTACAACATGGAACAATCAAAACATAAAAATATTAAAGTTTAATAGATCAAAACCCAAGAAAACCAAAAATAATATAAACTTAGATCTACAAGAAAATATCCATCAAAAAGAAAAATGCCAAGTTCTAAAGTATCTTAGAATCTCGCAAGGAAGACAGTAGAACAACAAAAGTGGAGTTTCTCCATGAAGCAAGTTGCACTTGTCTAAGCTTCTCTTGGTAGGTGGAGAAGTTAAGAGGAAGAAGGTGAAGAAATAAATGAAGAGTACAGAGGGGAGAGAAAGGGGGTTGCATTTTAAATGATGATGGTGGTGGTAGGTAGGGGTTTTCTTTGGGTTCATAATGAACCCAAGCAAACCAAACCAAACTAAACCGAACCAAGCTAAGCCATAACCAATGAAATGCCAAAATAACCATGCCAATGCAACATGCTAAAAATAAAACCATACTAGCTAACCATGACTAATAAAAATACGGACCCGAAATATGTACACGTATACGAAAATACATAACACGGATTTCGAGGGTGACAACTCTACCCACCTTAAAAGAATTTCATCCTCGAAATTTAATTAAAGAGGCTAGAGGTGTCGGAACAAGTTACACTATCAGATGCAATCTACAGCTAAGCAATCAATCAAGCAATCAAATATGCAAGCAAGGATTCGAAGTGTAAGGCATAAGAAAGATATTATACCTCAAGAGTCAAACAGGTCGGGATATCGCGATCGGATATCATCTTCACGCTCCCACGTTGACTCACCCAAAGAGTGATGACCCCAAGCAACTCGGACTAACTTGATAGTCTTGTTCTTGAGTGTCTTCTCTCTTCGGTCCAATATAGACACGGGTCTCTCCTCATACGAAAGGTTGGTACCAACAACCAATTCCGAATGATCCAGGATGTGGCTCGGGTTCGGGATATACCATCGCAGTTGGGATACATGGAATACGTCATGCACCTCACGTAGCGATGGTGGAAGAGCGAGACGATAGGATACATCTCCTACTCGCTCCAGAATGTCAAATGGCCCTATATAGCTAGGGCTAAGCTTTCTCCGTACGCCGAAATGAATGACACCACGGTTAGGCGAAATCCTCAGGAATACATGGTCGCCGACAGAAAACTCAAGAGGGCGCCGATGAGAATCGTTCCAATGACGCTGGCGATCTTGGGCAACTCGAAGATGATCTCTGACTCTCCTGACCACCTCAACGGTTTGAGCAATCATTTCTAGACCGAGCATCTGCCGCTCTCCGACATCGTCCCATACTAGCGGGGATCGGCACTTCTTACCATACAGTGCCTCGAACGGTGCCATCTGGATACAAGCTTGGAAACTATTATTGTACGAGAACTCTACCAGGTGCAGGTGATCCTCCCACGAACCACCAAAGTCGAGTGTACAAGATCTCAACATGTCTACCAAGGTTTGTATGGTACGCTCTGACTGACCATCTGTCTGTGGGTGATACGCTGAGCTGAACTGGAGGCGAGCCCCCAAACTCTCTTGCAGGCTACGCCAAAAGTGCGACATAAATCTGGAATCTCTGTCCGAGGTGATACTGACTGGTACACCGTGCAATCTAACAATCTGTCGGAGATACATCTTCGCTAGCTGACCCGTCGACTGACCAACTCTGAAAGGGAGAAAGTGAGCCACCTTCGTGAGCCTGTCTATGACAACCCAAATAGCGTCTCTGCCAGCCGGGGATCTAGGCAATCCAGTCACAAAATCCATGGTTATATGCTTCCATTTCCACTCTGGAATTGGCAATGGTTGAAGTAGTCAAGCTGGTCTTTGATGTTCAGCCTTAACTTGTTGGAAGACTAAACAACAAGAGATAAACTGGGCTATCTCCCTCTTCATGCCATTCCACCAAAAGTGCTGGCGGATATCACGGTACATCTTCGTGCCACTGGGATGAATGGAATACTGCAAACTGTGAGCCTCTGTCATGATCTCCTGTCTGATATCTCCACTGGGTACACAAAGACGCCTCCCATGTCGAAGTGTACCATCTTCATGGATACATAACTCTGGTCTTCGTCCTGCCTCACACTCTTCTCTGAGTCGCTGAAGCTTGGAATCTGCTGACTGCGCCATCCGGATCCTCTCGACTACAGTGGACTGAACTTGCATGCTGGCCATCAATGCCACACTGGAAGGGAGGACAACTTCTATACCCATCTTCTGAAGATTGGCTAACAGCTCTGGTTGCGCTGTCAGGAAATAAACTTCGGCTCTCCTGCTCAATGTATCTGCAACAACGTTGGCCTTCCCTGGGTGATACTGCAGGTTGACATCATAATCCACAAGTAGCTCTAGCCACCTCCTCTGACGCATGTTTAGATCCTTCTGGATGAAAACATACTTCAGGCTCTTGTGGTCGGTAAAAATCTCCACCCTATCTCCATATAGATAGTGCCTCCACAACTTAAGTGCAAACACTACTGCTGCCAGCTCCAAGTCATGAGTTGGGTAATTCCTCTCATGATCACGAAGTTGTCGTGACGCATAAGCTATTACCTTCCCATGCTGCATCAGAACACATCCCAAACCTCTGCCTGAAGCATCACAATATACTGAGAATCCTCTGGTTCCATCTGGAAGCGTGAGAATGGGTGCCGTCATCAAGCCTCGCTTCAATCTCTCAAAAGAATCCTGACATTCTGCTGTCCAAGCAAACTGTACCTCCTTGCGGGTCAACTGGGTCAATGGCGCTGAAATTCGAGCAAAGTCTGAAACGAATCACCGGTAGTAGCCGGCCAATCCAAGAAAACTGCGAACTTCTGCAACTGTGCTGGGTACTGGCCATGTTTTAATGGCCACGATCTTTTGGGTATCCACTTCAACTCCTCCTCGGGTGATGATATGGCCCAAGTACGAAATACGATCGAGCCAGAACTCGTATTTACTAAACTTGGCATACAATTGGTGCTCTCTGAGAATCTGGAGGACAACTCAGAGATGCTGCTCATGCTCCGCTTCACTCTTGCTGTAGACCAGGATGTCGTCTAGGAACACAATTACGAACTGATCCAAATAAGGCATGAAGATACGATTCATGAGGTCCATGAATACGGCTGGCGTATTGGTTGCTCCAAATGGCATAACAAGGAACTCCCAATGCCCATACCTCGATCTGAATGCTGTCTTCGGGATGTCCTGCTCTCTAACTCTGATCTGATGGTATTCTGACCGCAAGTCGATCTTCGAAAATACTGACGCCCCTTTGAATTGATCAAACAAGTCATCTATCCTCGGGAGAGGGTATCTGTTCTTGATTGTCACTGAGTTCAAGGTACGATAATCAACACTCAATCTGGATATACCATCCTTCTTTTTCACAAGAAGCATCGGGGCTCCCCAATGTGATCCACTAGCACGAATGAATCCCTTGGTTCTGAGTTCTTCAATCATCTTGTACAATATCTCTAGCTTTGACGGCACCATCCTGTAGACTCTCTCTGACACTGGAGCTGTCCCGGGAAACAAGTCGATGGTAAACTCGATCTCTTGCTCCGGCGACATTCCTGGAAGCTCTTCTGGGAAAACATCTGGAAACTCCTCGACTATCCGAGGCAACTTTACTGCTGTTACTGCCATCCGCAATAATGGAGGAGAAGGTTCAACTTCGCCTCGGGAGAAGGAAAACTCTGGCTCGCCTGGAATGCTAAAAATAACCCTGCCAATGTGGCAGTCTATCCTAGCATACTGGTCCCTCAACCAATCTATCCCTAAGACCATATCATAATCGGCCATCGGAAACTCTATCAATCTAGCGAGGAATTCTCTACCGCTAAGTACGATCCGACATGAGAAAAATACTCTATCTACTCCCACAAGTCCGTTACCAGTAAGTATATTAAGCCTTACTGATAATGACTCGGGCTCCAGTCCTACCCGTGTCGCGAATCGTGCAGATATAAATGAATACGATGCACCAGAGTCAAATAATACTGATGCTGGAAAGGTGTTGACAAAAATAGTACCTGCCACTACCTCTCTTGGTACTAATCCTTCTTCTTCCATGGTAAAGGCCAGCACTTGACCATGTCCTCTGGGTGCGGGTCCCCTCTGCTAAAAATTCCTCTGCCTGCTCTGGATCAGGGCTTGGGCTTGGGCATACTGCTGCGGTCTCTGCTGCTGGAATACCTGGGCCTGCGTCGACAATGGCCTCGAAAACGGGTACTGCAGCTGCTGCTGCTGGACTGGTGCTAGTCCTCTAACGGAAAGACTAGAGAAGGCCGATGAACTCCCCCTGTTCGGGTAGTTCCCAACCCTGTGGTCCGGGGTACCATAAACCAAGCACAAACCCTGTGCTCTACGACACTCTTATACCACATGCCCTGGCTTCCCGCAGTGTGAACATCCCACTGAGGAAGACTGCTTCTGCTTCTGCTGCTGAGGGTGCATCGGGGTAGAATGCTGAACCGACGTCAGTGAGGCCGCCCGCCTCGGAGCTCCAATGGTCAAAGCCCTGGCTGTCGGGGCTGGTGCTGATGACTGATTCATTTGGCTATGGGATCGCTTCCGACCTCCGGTCCTATCCACGATCCTCTGGGAGGTATATTCATGCCTCCGGGCTGCCCTCAGTACTGCATCAAAGGTCTGATGCTCAAACTGTTCCACCGCCAACAAAATCTCTAGGTGGAGCCCATGCTAGATCCGCTGGGCTCTATCGAACTCGGTCGCCACCAAGGTGGGAGCAAACCGACTAAGCCTGGAGAACTCGGCCGCATAACCATCGACCGTCCTGTCCATCTGCTTAAGATTGGTGAACCTCGTCTGTAGATCATACCGAACTACAGCATCAAAATACTTGGTCTGGAATCTCTTCCTGAATACTGCCCAGGCAATAGGGGCCACTAACCCAACGACCTGTGCCGCCCACCAGCTGCGGGCAAGATCTAGTAACTGCAGGCGCACTACGGCCACCTTCTCGTTCTCTGGAGTCCTGGCTGCTTCTAGAATCACCTCTGTGTCCTGAAGCCAAGCATCTGGAGCGATCGCATCTTCACTGCCGTCGAAGAAGGGAGGGTTCAAGCGCTTGAAGCTGTTGGCCGCGCTATTACCCAGATGACCTCCTCTAGTCAAAGCGTCTGCCATCGCCTGGTGCAAGGCATCTCCTCGTCGATCCTGAGAGGCTAATAGTGACCTGATGAGACCCACCAAAGTGCCATCATAAGGCTCTGCAGGCTGGACGGGCTGAACTGGAGGCTCTCCTCCAGTAGGCATGACTCTGGAGGCTACTCCTGAATGCTGGGCTTGATCCCCAGGTTGCTGCTGGTCCACGGAAGGTGCTCCGTCTTGCTGATTGGCAGGTCCAGGAACGATGCCGCTGAAGAAGACGACATAAGGAACAATAAGGAAGGACCAGGACAGATCAACGATACAAGCATGTGATCAGGTCAAGATTACAGGGATTCAGAAGATACGAGCAGAGATCAAGGGAGAGTACTGATTGAGACATCTATTCGGTAAACCCTCACATATCTTGATTTACAAGAACTGCATGGGCCACCACTTAAACCATGTAACGCCCCAGAACCAGAATACTGGCGAGCGGGGGCGTACATAGCCAGCTACGTATATTGAAGTACAACCCACCTCGCTATACGGTCACGGCTGTCTAGATACATAAGGGTTTAACTACAAGCCAACAGTCTCCTATAGTCATGAACAAGCCTATTGTCTCAATCTCAAGCAAGCAATAATAGTTACAAGATGTCAGAGCACCAACTATATAATAGCAAGGCATCCCATACATTACATATTGGATGATCATGAAGCTAGTCGTACAAAATGTCAAGACTAGCAAGAGTTCAGTCATACATGATCAACCCTAGGATCTGTCAATCATGTTACAGTCCGTAGGTAGACAGTAATTAAAGGTGCAATACGAGCTAACACGTGCTCGCCGGTTAAACACCTCACAAGAATAATTTTTATAATAAAGTGGGAGGACAAAAAGAAACCTACTTGTTGTCAGGGTTACGTCTGGTGGTCACCATCTGGCTGGAAGACAGGTGGATCCTCTGGTGCTGCTCCGACATCTGGCCACACAAAACCAGCTGGGTCAGACCCCAGAAAGAGCAAGTGCCACAAAGGAGGCTTCACTTAGGAACTAAAACCAGCATATCATAATAGAATATTAAAGATAATAAATAAAGAACTGATAATAATAGAGATAACAACAGTAAACTGAGTACGAGAAAAACCGTTCAAGTAGCCAGGTCACAACCCTTAAACCAAACAAGGACCGGGGTTGCAGCCCTTCACCTAAATAGAAACCCGTCTCAAATATTATTGGTACAGTGAAGACAATAAATGAAGAGATGACACAGAACTGCTCCGGGAGCCAGGTTACAACCCTTAAACCAAACAAGGACCGAGGTTGTAACCCTTCGCTGAACAGAACTGGACCCCTGATCTTTATTGCTAAGGCCAGTATAAATAATCATGGTATTAAGGTAAGGTAAAACATGACGAACATGGCATGGGCTTGAAATAAGACAATAAACGAAGAGAGGACACAGAACTGCTTCGGGAGCCAGGTTACAACCCTTAAACCAAATAAGGACCGAGGTTGTAACCCTTCGCCTGAATAGAACTGGACCCCCGATCGTTATTGTTAAGGCAGGCATCAATAATCATGTCATGTCACAATCTTGCACAGGATCAGGATAAGACTAAGCTGGAATAAACTCCATCCAATCAATCACGGCCAATCAAGAGTACGGCTTGATACTTTTAACTAACTAGGGTTATCACAGGCTTAGTTACTAGTAAGATGCAATGAGATTATCCCAACAGCCACAAGCCTTGCAGACCATCCGGTTATCCAGGTCGAATGTCCGTTTATAAAGAATGCAACACGTGATTGTGTGCTGGAAATATGCCCTACTCGTCGGTAGGCTACAAGTCCACTTGAGCGCCCAGATAACGAAATTGCCTGTAGCTGGAAAATATCTTCATGACTACTGGATTATTCTAGTTATTAGACTTAGTTGAATTCAGTAGGTACCCCTGACCGTGGTATTCAGGGGTCACTGTCCTAGACATGATACAAGATAACACTGGTTTATTTGTACAAGCACAATCGTCCACGGTATCAAGAGGAGGATTACTAGCATATCGAGATAGCCGTCGCAACGGCTTTTCAGATTACATGTCATGTTTACTTGTCAAGAATGCGCCACGACGGGCCACTATCATGTTTTATCCTTATATTATAATAAATGAGAAACCTTGCATAAAATAGCTAATAACATGCTCTTGAAGCCAGAGAAAAGATCTACAACTTTCATGTTGGAAGTTGGGAGAAATTCTAGCCACAATTCAGCCAAAAAGGACTTAAAACAGCCAAAAACAACCAAAATATGCCCTATGCGGCATTCTGTGGCACTATTCATTCCATGCGTCACTATTCATGCTCATGCGGCTATAACACTATTCATGCGGCACTATTCATTCCTGCGGCTGCGGCACTACTCATGCTTATGCGGCTGAGGCACTATTCATGTGGCACTATTCATTCCTGCGGCTGCGGTACTATTCATGCTCATGCGGCTGCGGTACTATTCATGCTCATATGGCAGCAACACTATTCATGCGGCACTATTCATTCTGGCGGCTACGGTACTATTCATTCATGCGGCTGCGGTACTATTCATGCTCATGCGGCTGCGGCACAATTTATGCTCATGCGGCTGCGGCACTATTCATTCCATGTGACACTATTCATTCTTGCGGTACTATTCATCTAATGCGGCTGCGGCACTATTCGTCGTCCCTGCCAAAATCAGCACATATGAACAAAAAAATGGCCAAAAATGCTTTTGGCCATAACTTCCTCAAAACAAGTCGAAATCCAACTTTTCAAAGGTCTATTTTGGGTAAAATCGAATTCTCTACAACATGGAATAATCAAAATATGAAAATAATGAAGTTTAATAGATCAAAACCCAAGAAAATCGAAAATAATATAAACTTAGATCTACAAGAAAATATCCATCAAAATAAAAAATGCCAAGTTCTAAAGTATCTTAGAATCTCGCGAGGAAGACAATAGAACAACAAAAATGGAGTTTCTCCATGAAGCAAGTGGCACTTGCCTAAGCTTCTCTTGGTAGGTGGAGAAGTTAAGAGGAAGAAGGTGAAGAAATAAATGAAGAGTAAAGAGGAGAGAGAAAGGGCGTTGGGTTTTAAATGATGATGGTGGTGGTAGGTTGGGGTTTTCTTTGGGTTCATGATGAACCAAAGCAAACCAAACTAAACTAAACCGAACCAAGCTAAGCCATAACCAATGAAATGCCAAAATAACCATGCCAATGCAACATGCTAAAAATAAAACCATGACTAACTAACCATGACTAATAAAAATACGAACCCGAAATATGTACACGTATACGAAAATACGTAACACGGATTTCGAGTGTGACAACCGACGCCGCCGCGAAAACCCGTCCGCCCCTGAGACTCCGCCAGGCTCCTCCCTTCCAGACCCGCCGCCTTACTCCGGATCCGCCAAACCCCCGCCTAGCACCACCAATCCACCGGCCAGAACCCCCGCATCCGCCGATCTCCTCCGCCGGAACCCCCAAACTTCCTCTCCTTTCCCCGCTCTCCTCTTCCTCCGCCGCACGCGCCCTACCGCCGCTTCTCCCTCCTCCTCTCCCCGCTAATCCCCGAGCTCACGACCCCCTCCGGTCAACTTCCTCCCCCGTCTCTCCTTCTCTCTCTCACCTCTCTAATCATTTCTCTCTCCTCGATTTAGTGGTTCTCCTAAGGAGAACAGAACCCCAGCAATTTATTTGTCTTTTTATTATTTTATTATATTTTGTTAACTATTATTATTATTATTATTATTATTATTATACTATGTTTACACTATACATGTACTATTATAAGTTTTATTATTATTTGTTATTATTAATTAAACTTTTAGGAAGGTTTTGGAAATGTTGGTACTTTACATCAACCTATAGGATTATTATTATTATTATTATTATTATTATTATTATTATCAATTCTAATATCTAGGGTACTGTTATTAATTTTAACGATATAATAATTAGTACATAAACTATTTATATTATTATTATGTATATGGTTATAAGTATTATCATTAGTATTATTATTATTCATATTATTTTTATTATGATTAATTCTGCTCTTATTGCTAAAACTATTTCTTGCAAACATTATTATTTTTAGGAATTTCTATAAAAATATTATTTTCCAACTATTTTCAAAGGTAGATTTTACCAAAAATAGTACTTTGACCAAATCTATTTTATAGCCCTAATTTATCTATTTGTTTTCTTGGTAGATTTAAATATATATTGGTCAATAAAAGTAGATACTAAATTATACTATAAATTTTTAGTTTATTAATTTTGGCTAATAGAAATATGTAGTTTCCTACTAAAACTTATTTAGACAAACTTAGAGTTTTTGCCTTAAAAACGACTTTCGGTTTTTGAGTATTTAATTAAAAGCCTAATAAATTATATTTCAAGTATTATAAAATATTTACTAAAAAAACCAAATATATTAATTAATTTCCTACGGCTTTTTCTCCATCTCGTGATTCAGCTCATCTTTCCTATTCCTTTACCAATTCTCTACTACCTTATGTTCACCCTAACTAACTTGACCCTTCTGGACCCAATGGAACCGTCTGTGCCACCACCCGAGATCACCTTGCATAGTTGTTATACCGAAGTCGCAGTTCATGCCACATTGATCATTGCAGTATACCAGGCGTCCTACCACGCAAGATACCTTGCCATTTGTTGTTTATTTATTTTAGCTTATATTTTATGCATTATTTATTTTCTTATGCAAAATAAACTGTGATACATGGCATAACCTGTTAGAACTTACTGTTCACTTATATTTCCTGCTATATATTATTTTATACATTAAACCTAGATTTAAGGGACCACCTTGTGTGTTGCATTCGTTGGCCTGGACACGTTGTACCACAAAGTTGTGTGTCGTATGTAGAACACGGACGTGCTTGATTGGCTGGCCACCAGTACGTACAAGCCGTGCGATAGGAATAACCGCTAGTAGAGGTTGCATGCTAGTTTGACTTAGCGGTTATAGAGGTTTTCTATTGTGGATACAACATAGTAGGCATTGGGCGGGGAGGACAATTCCTTAGCGTATGGGCTTCGATGCACTTTCCCTTGTGACCTGGAAGCTCCGCTGGAGATACGGGATTGATGACCCATGATTACTGACGGCCACTGACGTTCTGTGGAACGTCATGCTCTTATTGATGGAGCCTCTAGTGCCCCAAGGGGGGACCATGCCGATCCTATTTAGCCAGGGCCCATGCATAGGAAGGATTGTTCTTAACTATATTTCATTTAGAACGGTTAGGCACCTTTATCCGTTAGGTACGAGTACTTTTGGTTTGAGTACTTGTATCTGACCTTGGCTTGGAACAATAACTTGTTGCGGATTAGTTCGTCACATCTGGTCCTTGTTTGGTTGTAGATGTGACTTGCTACTTCGATGAGAAGGTATTGAACCTTGTTGGGGTCCGGATACTATATTGGATTCATAGCATGGAAAGATACGTCACCGTGAATTAGTTTACCATCTCCTGTCCTTGTTTGGTTGGGGGTTTGGTAAGCTAGTTCAATAGGTGTGTATTGGACCATGTTATAATTCAATTAACTTATTTATTTGAGCAATATTTATTCAGTTTATATGGCATGATATTATGTGTCTTGTTACATCCCTCTGAGGACTTGGTTATCTCGCCAGGTGTGTGCTCTTGTCTTTCGCAGGTGTTCTAGCTCTAGCCGTGATCATCGCTATTTCTTCGAGGATGGTTGCACTTGGATCATCTTCGCTTCGCTCGCCAAAAAATTATTTCTTTTCTCATGTATTTTCCTTTACTTGTTGGTAGTGGATTTGTCTCCGCCCAACATATTGTATCAAGACAATTCATTATCTTTATATGATGTCTTTTATTCATTTATTTTTGTGTGGATGAGATTAGTTATGGTTCTATTGCATTTTACAGCTTATGTATTCATATGAGGTTTCCATATATTGGAGTGTACTTCGTATGAGTACAGCTGGCATGTCTACGTTCTTAGTCCTACGTATTTTGGGACTGGAGCGTTACAACTCTAGACCACGACAATTATTATATATGGACTTATTTGGACCAAGTAGAGTCGCCAGTCTTGGCGGTAAGCTTTATGCTTTCGTAATAGTTGATGACTATTCACGATATATTTGGATTTACTTTCTTACAAATAAAAGTGAGCCCATTTCTGAATTTGTATCTTTTTGTAAAAAGGTACAAAATAAGAAATGATTTATGATTACTCGCATTCGAAGTGATCATAGAGGAGAATTTGATAACCATGAAGCACGAGTCGCTGAACATCAATTAAATGTGTGCCTCCGTGTACGAGTTAGCATGCTAGAATATTGAAAGACTATATCAGCACGAGTGCCTCGGTGCACGAGCTATAGAACATTGAATACCCTATTGAGGTGTGCCTCAGTTGCATGAATCGGAGAGAAGGAACATAAGTCTAATGCATTGAACACTAAGGCATAGAACATGCAAATACTGAATCGAGGTGCACATTAAATGCACGACTTGAAGGATATCATATAACTATCGAATACGACATGTCATCTCGAAATGTTTACGGCCTTCGGGGCATTTGTTGATGAACATTGAGTTAGGTCTTGTCACGACCCGCACCCGGTGTAAGGGTACAAGTGCGTAACAGCGCCCAGCCTACGCCACAGAATCGGTGGTAGAACGTTGTACTAGGTCACTATCTAACAACTCACAAAAATATATAATATACCTGTCATGGGTCTCAAGTCCGAATTGAGGACAAGTAAAGATATAGTATAACTCAATCACAGTCTAAGCACGATAAGACAACACAGAAGTCTATAACTAAATGACTAAACAACAACAAAATATAAACTACTAAATAGTAATATCTCATCAAACTCAAGTACAAGTCAATATCAACTTATTATATTCAAGTTCTAAATATGAAATCTAAACAAGTCTACTAGCTAGTCTTCCGATCACTTTTGAGAGTCGGACCCAAAATAGCTAAGCCATCTCCTGGTCCAAAGTAAGTAGGGCAAGTGTCCTCGGGGTAAACATCAGTAATATTTTTAACGTATCTAGTCAGGATTGGAACAAGAACAACTTATTAGAAATCCCAAATAAATGGCAAAGACTATAAAACAGTTATATTGATGAAGCATGGAGGTTTTATACAGGTGATGATATAGAGCAATAGTTAAAGTACAAGAGGAGTAATGTAACGAATCAGAAAATGATGGCAATGAAGACTGTAAATAAAATGAGCTGAACTAGAGTATTGATATAAGTCCAGACCATACAATGTAAGTCAAGTGTGATCCGGTGCAAGTCTAGTATAAGATGAATCCATTATAAGTGAGATTTGGATTCAGGGTGAGCCCAGACAATACTCTAAAAGTATGTTTTAAGATACTGAGATCGACATATAAACGGCTGTAGGTAATACGGCACATCACACACTGATCAGGTGAGGGATGGCTATCGTTTCCAATATAATTCCAAAGGAGGTGGTTCCAGTATGGGAATGTTCACATGTCTTACTCAAATATTTCCCCGCCCATCAAGTACAAGTGAATCCATAACCCGACACGAATATAAGCACAAGTCCAGCCAGAACATGATGATGCCAGTAGGTAATTCTAGAAATAGTTCCAGTAATAGAGGCCAAACATGTAAAAGGTGAGTGTCGCATGCAATGGATCCAGCAAGATCAATCCGTGTTGACAGAGAATCAAATAGAACTAACTAGAACTAAATTACAGTAATCGACAAGTAAATGGAAGAACTATCAGAGAATGTACTCGCCTGATACCCTGAAAGACTAATGAATATCAGATGTCCGAACCGGAGTCACAATGTCCTAAATAGAGCAATACATGTTACAATGTGTTTTATATAAATAAACAAAATTTACTATGCATTCTATATGATTTTAAGTCATTCTAGGTCAAAGTCAACTTTTGGTCAACTCTGGTCAACCATTCTAGTCAAACTAGGTCAAACCTAAGTCAACTAGTCAATTTTTCTAGGTTTAAGTCAAATTTAAGTTAATAAGTCATTTTAAGTCCATTTGAGTCAATTCCAGGTCAAGTTTGACCCATATTTGACTTTGGTCAACTAGTTAGTCAAACCTTGCCCAACTAGGCCTATAGGTCAATTCTGAACTAACTCACTAACCATGGGCTAATATCCTATACTAATATCAAATATATCATTCAATTCAATACTATATGTAATATATATACATACACACAAATATATAAAATATAATATGTATATATATAAGGAAAGGAAAATGAGAGCAAGTGTGTGTGTGTGTATACTGTGTTATGAAAGGGTGTGAAGACCTAAACAAACACACAAAAAATCTGAGAATAGAAGAACATATATATGTGTGTGTGTGTGTGTGTATACACAATATATATATATATATATATATATATATATATATATATATATATATATATATATATATATATATATATATATATATAAATATATATATATATATATATATATATATATATATATATATATATATATATATATATTGAGAGTTAACAGCTAATTGGGATTTGGATTAGTTAGTCATCTCGATATGACTAACTAATCCAAATCCCAATTAGCTGTTAACTCTCAATATATATATATATATATATATATATATATATATATATATATATATATATATATATATATATATATATATATATATATATATATATATATATATATATATATATACCTAGAACCCAAATGTGAAGAAAACTCGATATGACTAACTAATCCAAATCCCAATTAGTTGTTAACTCTCAAAACACAAAACTTAACATACCGAAATCTGAGAATAGAAGCTCAACTCAAAAACCAAATCCAATTCTCAAATATCAAATTTCGAAAACAACATAACCATACCTCATCCCAACTCACAACCTAAAATCTCAAACACACAACCATACCTCATGCAAACCGGGAAACAAGAAAGGGGGTACATGTGTGACATGCTCGTGTTCATACAGAGCCAAAACTGTGTCCAAGTTGTGTCCAAACAGTACGTATCCGAAAACAGTGTCGTGTGCATGTGTGCGGGGTGTGTCGAGCAACGTAGGACTTGCCGTGTCCAACAAAAAGTCTCGTGCTCATACCAGAGGGTAGGTAGGGTGTTAGGGTACGTGTTCCAAGGCCTATATCGTGTCTACGAGTCGCTGTGTCCATACACGAACTCCATGTCAGGGGAGGCTGCACGCGCGCGTGTGTACTGCCTTGTGCACGTGTGTCGACCCCAATAGGATACGACACACACGACCACAAGTCTCGTGGTCAGGGCTGTGGGTAGCCTAGGTGTAGGGCTAGGTCTAGGATACCCTATTTTGAGTCCTCGTGTCCGTGCTACAAACGCGTGTCAGGGCAGATTTTTTGCGCGTGCACAGCAGCTCGAAATCCATGCGGGTGTGATATCTCCCAAACCACTCGGTCAAATCACCCCAAATTTTGGGTGCATATTATCAGACATAGTCCCCATGTGTCCACCAATTTTGTTGTCAAATGGTGTCCTATCCATCGAGTTATGGCATTCGAAATGCAGGACAGTGCACGGGACAGTACACGGGGCCTCGTGCTACGTCCCCGTGTCCGATTTGGACACAAAAATAGTGTCAAAATAAACTGAAAAATATGTTTTAGAATACCCTCATATAGGGCTACAAGTATATGAAGTTAGTTTTGAAAAATAGTAACTTTTAATTCTTATAGACATTTCATTGAACACATGTTATAATACACCGACACGCCTCCGATACATATATCAAATGGACACAAAATTATACCAAACTACATCTACAGGTCCAGGGTACCTAGATGCATGCTTCTATGAAGAGAAATCAGAATTTAAAAGAGTTTAGAAGCATTTACCTATTGAGAGTTGGAATCTCAATGCAAAAGTCTCCAAAACACCTCGACACCCAAAATTCTACGGTCAAATGCCTCCAATTCTTTGCTACCAACCTCCAGCAACTTCCTCTCCTCCCAAGGATCACAACGCAATTTGATTGGTCCAAATCGAATGAGAGATGAGAAAGATAGGCTATTTTGAGAAAAGTAGAAAACTAGGGTTTGTAAAGGAGGCTTTGTGGCTAACATATGAATATAAAGAGAGGGGGAGGCTGTTGGCTGGCCACATTTTGGTAGGGTTAGGGTTTAGGTATGGGCCAACAACTTAACTCAAAGTTATTTTAAAACCTTTTTACAAAAAGCCCAAAAGCCAAAATAACTAAAACCCTAAAATGAATTTCAAAAGTTTCCTAAATAGGACGAACTTAAAATACAAATATAAATTGATAATTAAGTTTCTAAAGTCATGGTTAGTCTCTAATCATGATTAGCTAAGGTTAAACCAAGAACACTAAACAAAAGCACCAATTAAAATATTTTAAAATAATCACAAATTCAAATATCACACAATTACCAAAATACCCCTATTCTAGAAAAGTGGTGGTTACAGGTCATTATGCCAATGGAAATAGAGAGACGAATTGCTTGGTTGTATGAAAATAAGACGCGTTACATGGTCAAATGGACTTGAGATATAGCCCATGCACGGGTATATGATATCTTCCCTCGAACGTGGTACGCTAGGGCGCTAGGACCGTTCGGCCTATGAGGGATGATTTTGAGAAATTCAGTATTGATGGTGCAGTTCATTAAGACGGTTTACGACCTGCTATTGATGTGATAAGACATTTACTGAAGTAATTCGGGGTCCTCTAATATTTGAGTTAGCAACCGCACAGAGTGATCACCGTCTTACATATGTGATTTGAGAAATATAGTGCATTCTGGCTTGGAAAGCCAGTAATCTTCATATAGTTTAAAGAACGGTGGACTGAAAGTGCAGGCACATAGAGATCCTGCACAAGATCACTTACAATATGACAGAAAAAGATGGTAGGCGTATTCACCTTGCATCGGGCAAGGGTGAGTGCATCAATGTTGGTAAGAAGCCACAAAACAACACGAGATTGATATTAGTTGCCTGCTTGCTTATGCAAATCAAATAACATGCTTGCCATGATAACATGCTTTACTACTTTCGAATATGCCATGAAACTAATCCTAAGGTAAAGATATAAAGATCACTAAATTGTATGTTGTATGATTCAATATATCTACTTAATGTCAGTTTAGTAAAGTGGGTCAATATCAGTACACGAGAGGATTAGTACTGATCCCCCACCAAATTGCTTGCAGGATACAGGTAATAGATTACTCGCGGCAGAGCTTCGCTTGAACGCACTGAAGCATGGAATGTCATAGCGTTTTGAGGTGTACGACTGTATTGACGCTCGGACTTGCAATAGGATGATGCAGTTGGGATATAGAAGACATGATGTATGGAACGGTAAAATACTTTGTGGGCAAGAGAGAACCTGAGTCTTGTAAGCCAATTTGGCAAATTCAGTTGGGCTGTTGAAAGCCTTTGTAACCTCAGTTCATTTATCAATAAAGAGAATTGTTTCGTGTACTCTGTTTCTTCTGCTGCTAATAACAAATCGAAGATAACCATTTTGGAAACTTATCATCTTGCCTTATACGAGTGTAAATCTAGACACATACGATTTTATGCTCCAGCAAGGACAATCGATTCGATAAAATCAAGCAAAGACGAACGATTTTCCGAGTCGGGGCATGACACAATCTATCCTTATAGAAAGAATCAGAGCAGCGTAGTCCAGTGATGCCCAGCTTCAACGACTTAGAGTAGAGTATGTTTTAGGATGCAGAACAGAGTTGTGCATCCATGAGGATAGGATATTTAGGTTTGGGAGTCGTCTTTGTGTGCCGAACGGAGATATCCGATACGAGATTATGTTAGAGGACCATAGTTCTTAATACTCTATTCGTCCAGGAGGGACGAAGATATACCGTGATATCCGACAGCATTTCTAGTGGAATGGTACGAAGAGGGAGATAGCTCGGTTTGTATCTCGGTGCTTAGTTTGTCAGCAGGCCAAGGCTGAGAATCAGAGACCGGCCAACTTTTTTAGCTTTTATCGATTCTGGAGTAGAAGTAGGATTATTACTATGGACTTCGTGACTGGTCTCCTGAGAACCCCGACAAGTAGATATGCCATTTTGGTTAGTGGCTCGACTCATGAAGGTTGTCCACTTTCTACCTTTCAGAGTTGGTCAGTCTACAGAGCAGTTGGCTGAGATGTACATGAGGCAGATTGTCAGATTGCACGGGGTACCAGTTAGCATAGTCGCATATCAGGATTCTAGATTCATTTTTTTATTTCTGTCGGAGTCTTCAACAATGTCTGTGTACCCATTTGAGTTTTAGTTCAGCATACCATCCTCAGATAGATGGTCAGTCGGAGCGTACGATACAGACTTTGAAAGATATGCCTAGGTCGTGTACTTTTGACTTCAGTGGTTCTTAGGAGGATCTCTTGTACTTGGTAGAGTTCTCCTATAATAATAGATTTTAGGCGAGCATTCGAATAACACCTTTTGAGGCATTGTATGGTAGGAGATTACAGATCGTCACTAGCTTGGAATGATATTAGGGACATGCATATGCTTGGGCCAGAGTTGATCATTCAGTCAGTTAGAAGTAGTCAGGCAGGTCAGGGAGCTTCTCAGAGCGGCTCAGGACTGTCAACATCTTTGGGGAGTTCAACTATGGCGTTCACTTGGGTTCTCAGTCGACGACCATGTATTTTTTTTTAGTTTTTGCCTACCCATCGGGTCGTCGGGTTTGGCATACGGGAAAGCTTAGTCCTAGATATATTGGGCTATTCGATATTCTCGAGCAAGATGATAAGATACATATCCTACTTGCTCTATCATCTTGGTCTTTTGTCGTCTCTACACGAGCTATATAATATGTTTCACGTATCTCAGTTGCATCGGTATATTTCAAATTTGAGCCATATCCTGGATCATTCAAGTTGGTCGTTGGTACCGATCTATCGTATGAGGAGAGACTCGTATCCATTTTGGACTGGAGGGAGAAGGTTCTCAAGAACTGGACTATCCGATTAGTTCGTGTTTCCTGAGATCATCACTCACCGGACGAGTCTTTTTGAGGAGTGCAAGGATGATATCCGAGCTCGTTGCTCGTATCTGTTAGACTCGTGAGGTATACTTATTTGTGTACCTATGCTCTACCCTTTTTGTTTGAGTATAATTGTAGGAATGTATGATATTATTGTTGTTATGTGCTTATTGCTTTTATATTCCTGGTATATTACTTTAGTTGGATTTCATGATATATGAGTTTTCTTTCTTGATCTTGATAGCATATTTTCCTGGATTTCTTGCATGTTTTTTCTTTCCTTTAGGAAATTCCAAGGACAAAAATTTTCTAAGGAGGGCATAGTTGTGAGACTCATTTCATAGTATTCGTATTTGTATGCGGGTACGTATTTTATATTGTATTATATATTTTCCTAGATTCCGGAGAACCGAAGGAAAACATGATTTTTTGAAACTTTTCTATAAAATCGGTACACCGTCGGCATACCGGTCGGTACCGACGGTATACAGACCGGGCAGATTTTCTACTTTATAGATATTTTTGATTTGAGATATTTTTGTATAGATATTTTCATGGATAGTGTTCATATATTTTTGTGAATAGCCTTTAGATATTTTGATGAATAGTGATGGTACATTCTATTATCCATTGGTTTCTTGGTTTTTTTCTTAACGGTTGAGATTGATCCTGATCGAGTCGCAGATCACGATCGAACGGTCACGATTAATTCACCTCCTCTATATACGATTAAGTTTCTTTTCGATTTATCTTTTACTTTCCCTCTCCACTCTTCATTCCTTCTCACTTCCACTCCGTATTCCTCAGAAGCTTGGAGCTTGGTCTCGAGACCTCAGAGTGTGGTTTCTGAACCCCTCTTGGTGGTAGATTTGAAGAGTTAGGCTGGAAGATTTATTAGGCAAGTACATATTGCCGAACTATTAAACGTATTATAGTTTTTTTGTGGTTTTTGTTTTCTTACTATTTTGATAGTCCAGTATTTTTATTACTTGCTTTACTAAATATGTTTCTCCTGTGATTATCATTATTTTGCCTGTCTCGAAAATTTGGTCTGAGCTAAATTTTGATTTTTTATGAAATCCTGATATTTTCTTAGTAGGAAAACTCCGTATCGGAAATGATGTCGGAGTACTTGCCATGAGACTTTGTATATATGTTGTACACGACCTTCTTCTAGTATTGTTTTCATGGTTATACTAATTTTAGCAACTTTTGGGGCGACTTTTGGTTTCCAGGACTTGTTTGTTGCCCTTAGTCATATTTTTCGGCCAAAATCAGCATACCGTCGGTGTACAATGTGTACCAACAAAATATCAATTTTATGAGCCCTATTTTGGTTGAAAAATGGTTGTGACACTTTTTGGCATATCGACAGTGTACCAGTCCGTACTGGCGATATACCGGTACGGCAGATAGAATTTGATATAGAGTTTTTGTATATTGAAACTGGCATATCGACGGTGTTCTGGTGTGTACCGTCGGAATACCGATCCAGTACCCAAGTTATTTATTTCCGAATTTTGATTTAATTTTCTGGTTTTCTTTTGCTTTCTGCTTTACTATACATGCTATACCCAATTTACTGTCGTGTATTGTCATGCCTGTCTAGTCTCGGTACTTGATCTTCTCTTTTCTTGATAGTGGCCTGTCATTGCACACTCCTGATTCATGTACAAGACTAGCTTTCTCATAATGTCCTATCATGGCGTACTTTTGATTCATGTTATGTCTAGTTTAGTTTAGTGACTTGTCGTAGCGCACTCTTGTCTCGATACATGCCTTGTCTTACTGTGGCTTGTTATACTGCACTTTCTTGGTTGTCTTCTCCAGTCTTGCATGTCTCATGCCTAGAATGGATTTTGCAAAATGCTATACCCAGAATCCTGAATAAAAATGTTATGAACTATACAACTAGCTTGATTATTTAGATCATTGGGAGGGAAGACTTTCCCAGTTACCTGCACCCCTATTTTACGGATATATATATATATATATATATATATATATATATATATATATATATATATATATATCTACTTGGGATTTGGGGCTATCTGTCATGATGAGCACTCTTCCAGCACACCACCGAGTGGACACCTTAGGACACACGTATCTTACTGCGATGTGTCTGTTATACTTGTTTTCTTTTAGCCTGGATCAGTCGGGTAGTCTGTGGGGCAGGTAACTGGAATTGGATTTCCCAAACTTGCATATGTTGGTAATTAGGATTATGATAACTCTAATTAGCTAATGTATCAAGTCGTACTCATTGCTTTGCCATTGTTGATTGATGAATTCCTATCTTGTCTATTCTAGTCTAGTATTGCTCCAGTTTATCTTATTTCAGTACTTAGATTCATGTTATTCTTGTACATGCTATTATTCCTATTATATGCTTGGCTTCACTACATGTCTTACATGCTTGGCTTTACTATTTGTCCTATATGCTCAAATTTATTACATGCTTACATGCTCAGTTTCACCCTTACATGTTCACATGTTTTCTCTTACATGTTTCCAGTTTTTTTCATATTCATGTGGTTCCATTTACACTATTCTTGTCTCGTTCTACTGCTTTACTTTAGTGTTGTTATGATTTATATGCTGGTTTTAGTTCATAGTTTGGCTTTCTTTGTGGTACGTACTATCTGCGGCCTAACCCTACTAGTTTTGTTTGGCCAGATCTGCTAAAGATGCTCGCAGATCTTCCATACCTTCCACTCGATGGTGACTACCCGGAGCACTAGTGTACCTGAGTGGGTTTCTTTTATTTTACACCCACTAGTTTTTGTACATATTCTTTTGAGGGTTTTTGCCACCGAGCACTTGTTTAGCTCGTGTTTGGACTTGACATTTAACCTATGGGTTTAGACTTGATTTGCGTATTCTAGACTATAGCTAGAGCTTATCATGTATGACTATTACTCTTACTAGTCCTTCATTCTCTATTACTAGCTTCATGATCATTGATATATAATAGTTTGGGACGCTTTACTGTTTTATATTCCAGATGATCATACTTCTTCTACTGTGTTTACTACCTGTGATTGATATACCTAGGATTGCTTGTTGGATTGTAGTAGCGACCCCCATTTATACAGCTTATACGTAATTTTAGAGTACTTAAGTACTTTGGTATTCGTAGCTGGCCTTATCCATCCCTACTTGCCAGTATTCTGGTTCAGGGGCATGATATTGGTTTTAGTGGTGGCCCATGTAGGTCTAATTTATCAGATGCTGGTAGTTATCTCAGTCACAAATCTTCTTCATTGATATCCCTCATACTTCAATCTACCTATGTTTCCTTGACTTGATATCTGCTTTGATCGTTGATCCCTTATGTTCCTTTGATTTGATCATTGTGTCCTTTAAACTTTAAGGGCACTGTTCTTAATCCTTTCGGTCAGCTTGTTTAGGTTTTGTCGATGGCAGATCAGCGTCCTTTGGTTTCGCTAACTTAGGAGGATCAGTCTCAGCTTTCGTGAGCATAGTCTCAAGTTGGCCCAATGCCAGTTTTTTCTATTCAGCTAGCAGTGATTGTTTAGCTAGAGCAGCTAGAGAGTATTGTTCGAGCACAGATGGGCAGGACCGTCGATAGTTATGCGGTAGAGTTCAGTAGGCTTAGTCGATTTGTCTCTTCTATGATGGTAACTGAGTTGGATCGACAAAGGAGGTTCCAGTAGAGGCTTCATATGGAGATCATCTTGGTAGGGGAGCAGCATGAGTTCCAGACTTTTGGTGCTATGATGAGAGCGGCGAGAAGGCATAAATATGCATCCCTGAGGATTGGGGATAGAGTTGGAGGCCAGAAGAAGCCTCACATTCAGAAGGGGTCTTCTCCTTATTCCTCAGTACTAGTTCTAGGAGTTCAAGCTTTGACGATTGGATCTCTGAGGGGACCGACTCCGGCGACTTCCTTTCAGTAGTCGTCTTAGCAGCAGAGGCAATCTTCCTCAGTAGGTTGTTCCCATTGTGGGAAGATAGGGTATGTTTTGTCAGAGTATCATAGGGCACAGGGCTTGTGCCTGGCTTGTAGAGCATCAGACCACATGATAGAAGATTGTCCCAGGAGGAGTTCGGCTGGATCAGTATCTTTCCATCCAGCAGTCCAGCAGTTCAGGGTGCCAGTTTGGGAGCAGGCTCGAAGACCATTACCGATGCAGTCCCAGATGTTCCAAAAATAGCGATCTCAGCAGTATGCTCAGGCTCAGGCTCAGGTTCGGAGATGAAGAGGTCGGCAACAGAGGGGTCTAATATCCAAAGGGCTGGTCTGGGGTTAGAAAATTTTCTTTGAGGAGGCATTAGCATCAGGGGAGTTGGTTACTGGTACCATTCTAATTCCCTCTTATTCAATTTCAGTATTATTTGATTCCGGTGTTTCGTATTTATTTATATTAGTACAATTTGTGATACGAGTTGGTTTGGAGCCAGAGTCTTTACCTATAAGGTTGAATATGCCTCGTGTTGAGTCATAGTATACGGAAGGGAGTTTCCCGTGAGGATGATAGAGTTTTCCATGTGCGATTATGATTTCGTCCTAGGTATGGATTGGTTGAGTGCTCAACACGCTACGATAGATTGCCGTGCTGGCAAGGTTATCTTTCGTATTCCGGATGAGAAGGAGTTCTCATTCTCTAGAGGCGAGGTGGAGTCTTCACCAGAGGTCATGTGGATGGCAGTTGCTAAGGAGGTATAGTTGTCTATAGTGGTTTATGAGTTTCCTAACGTATTTTCCAAGGAGCTTCCAGGTTTGCCTCCAGTTCAGGAAATTTAGTATTATATTGATTTGATTTTGGGAACGGAGCCAGTGTCAGCGAGAGTCTACAGGATGTCTCCTTTTGAGTTGTTGGTGTTGTATCAGTCTATTAAGGAGCTTAGGATTAAGGGATTCATTCATTCTAGTGGATCGCCTTGGAGAGCCCGGCCCTTCTTGTGAGGAAGAATGATGGTTCATTGCATGGTCATTGACTATCATCAGCTTAACACAATGACCATAAAGAACAAGTATGCATTGCCCAGGAAAGATGACTTGTTCGACCAGCTTAGTGGAGCAGCTGTGTTTCGAAGATCGATTTGCAGTGTGGGACCATCAAATTAGAGTCACAGAGAAGGATATACCCAAAGCAGCATTTAGATCTCATCAGATTGAGAAGGAGCACAGGCATCATCTTTGTATGGCTTTCAGATGCTTTGGGTCCATGAGAAGAACTATCAGACATATGATCCTGAGTTAGGAGCGGTTGTGTTAGCCCTCAAGCTATGACAGTATTATCTATATGGGGATTGAATGGAGATTTTCACTAATCATGAGGGCTTGAGGTATGTGTTTACCAAGAGGGATCTGAGCATGCGATAGAGAAGATAGCTAGATTTGTTGTCAGATTATGATATTGACCTTCAATACCATCCAGGGAAGGCAAATGTCATTGCAGATGCTTTGAGCAGGAGACCGAGAGTCTATTTTCTGATGGAGTAGTGTCACATCAAGGAGGATATTCAAGAAATGAGCATTGAGGTAGTGCTACCTGGTGAGTCGAATTTGATTACATGCTTGCAGGTCCAGTCTACCCTTGTAGAGAGAATCATAGCAGCGCAGTCTAGTGATGCCATACTTCAGTGTCTCAGAGCAGAGTATGTTTCAGGGTCCAAAGCAGAGTTGTGCATCTTGAGGATGGGACACTCTGGTTTGGGAGTCATCTTTATGTGCCGAGCGGAGATATTCGGCATAAGATTATGTCAGAGGCCCACAGGTACTCTGTTCATCCAAGAGGGACGAAGATGTACCGTGATATCCAATAACATTTTTGGTGGAATGGTATAAAGAGGAAGATAGCTTGGTTTGTCTCTCGATGCTTAGTTTGCCAACAGGTCAAGGCTGAGCAACAGAGACCAGTCAGACTTTTTCAGCTTTTATTGATTCCAGAGTGGAAGTAGGATCATTACTATGGACTTTGTGACTGGTCTTCCTAGAACCTCGACTAGTAGAAATGCTATTTGGGTTATAGTGGATCGACTCATGAAGGTTGACCACTTTCTACCTTTCAGAGTTGGTCAGTCTACAGAGCGGTTGGCTGAGATGTACATGAGACAGATTATCAGATTGCATGGGGTACCAGTTATCATAGTCTCATATCAAGATTCTATATTCATTTCTCATTTCTGACAAAGACTTCAAGAGAGTCTAGGTACCCGTTTGAGTTTCAGTTCAGCATACCATCCTCAGACAGATAGCCAGTAGGAGCGTACGATCCAAACTTTGGAAGATATGCCTAGGTCGTGTACTCTTGACTTCAGTGGTTCTTGGAAGGATCTCTTGTACTTGGTAGAGTTCTCCTATAATAATAGCTTCCAGGCGAGCATTCGTATGGCAGCTTTCGAGGCATTGTATGGCAAGAGATTGCAGATCATCACTAGCTTGGCATGGTATTAGGGAGAGGCATATGCTTGGGCCAGAGTTGATCGTTCAGTCAGTTAGAAGTAGTCAGGCAGGTCAGGGAGCTTCTCAGAGCAGCTCAGGACTGTCAGCATCCTTGGGGAGTTCATCTATGTCGTTCTCTTGGGTTCTCAGTCGGCAACCACGTATTTCTTCATATTTTGCCTACCCATAGGGTCATCAGATTTTGCATACAGGAAAAAGCTTAGTCCTAGATATATTGGGCCATTTGATATTCTCGAGCAAGACGATAAGATACATAGCCTACTTGCTCTATCATCTTGCTCTTTCGTAGTCGCTACGCGAGGTACATGACATATTTCACGTATCTCAGTTGCGTCGGTATATTTCATATTTGAGCCATATCTTGGATCATTCGAGTTGGTCATTGGTACCGACCTATCGTATGAGGAGAGGCCCGTATCCATTTTGGACCGGAGGGAGAAGGTTCTCAAGAACCGGACTATCTGATTATTTTATGTTTCCTGGGATTATCACTCACCGGGCGAGTCTTCCTGGGGAGTTTAAGGATGATATCCGATCTCGTTACCCATATCTGTTTGACTCGTGAGGAATACTTATTCGTGTACCTATGCTCTACCCCTTTTGTTTAAGTTTGATTGTAGGAATGTATGATATTATTGTTGTTGTATGCTTATTTCTTTTACATTCCTGGTATATTACTCTAGTTGGATTTCAACATATATGAGTTTCCTTTCTTGATCTTGATAGCATAGTTTTCTTTTTTGCTTTCCCTTAGGAAATTCTGAGGATAAAAATTTCTAAGGAGGGGAGAGTTGTGAGACACATCTCACAACATTCGTATTTGTATACGGATACGTATTTTATACTATATTCTGTATTTTTTTGGATTTCGGAGGACCAGAGGAAAACTTAATTTTTGAAACTTTTTTGTAAAATCGGAACACCGTCGGCATACTGATATGTTCCGGCGGCATACCGACTGGACAAATTTTTCACTTCATAAATATTTTCGATTCGAGATATTTTCGTATAGATATTTTCATGAATATTGTTCAGATATTTTTGTGAATAGTGTATAGATATTTTGATGAATAGTGATGATACATTCTATTATCCATTGGTTTCTTCGTTTTTTTTTTACGATTGAGATTGATCCTGATCGAGTCGCGGATCACGATCGGACAGTCACGATTAATTCACCTCCTTTATATATATATGATTGCATTTGTTTTCGGTTTCTCTTTTGCTTTCTCTATCCACTCTTCATTCCTTCTCATTTCCACTTCGTATTCCTCAGGAGCTTAGATCTTGGTCTCAAGACCTCAGAATGTGGTTTCTGAACCCCACTTGGTGGTAGATTTGAAAGTTAGGTTGGAAGCTTTATTAGGCAAGTACATCTGGCTAAACTACTAGACGTAATATGATTTTTTATGGTTTTTATTTTTTACTGTCTTTATAGTCTAGTATTTTCATCTACTTGCTTTACTAAATATGTTTATCCTATGATTATCATCGTTTTGCCCATCTCGAAAATTTAGTCTTAGCTAGGTTTTGATATTTTGTGAAAACCTGATTTTTTTTATAGGAAAACTCCGAATCGGGAACGATGCCAGAGTACTTATCATGAGACTTCCTATACATGTTGTACACGACCTTCCTCTAGTATTGTTTTCATGGTTATACTGATTTTAGCAACTTTCGGGATGAGTTTTGGTTTTCAGGACTTGTTTCATGCCCTTAGTCATGTTTCTCGACCAAAATTGGCATACCCCCAGTGTACGGTGTGTACCGACGGAATACCGATTTTGTGAGCCCTTTTTGGTTAAAAAGCTACTATGACACTTTTCGGCATACCGGCGGTATACCGGTATGGCAGATAGAATTTGATAGAGAGTTTTTGCCTATAGAAACTGACATATTGACGGTGTACCAGTATGTACCGTCGAAATACCGTTCCAGTACCCAAGTTATTTATTTCCTAATTTTGATTTAATTTCCTAGTTTCTTCTTGATTTCTGCTTTATTGTACATGCTAGCCCAGTTTGCTATCTTGTCCTGTCATGCATGTCTGATCCCGGTACTTGATCTTGTCTTGTCTTGTCTTGATAGTGGCCTATCATGGCGTACTCCTAATTCCTGTACATGTCTAGCTTCCTGATAGTGGCCTGTCATGGTACACTCTTGATTCTTGTCATGTCTAGTTTAATTCAGTAGCTTGTCGTATCGCACTCTTGTCTCGATACTTATCTTGTCTTGTTGTGGTTTGTTATAATGCACTTTCATTTTTGTCTTATCCAATCTCGCATGTCTCGTGTCTAGGATGGATTCTGCGGAATGCCACACCTGGAATCCTGATAAAAATGTTATGAACTACACAACTAGCTTGATTATTTAGATCATTAGGAGGGGAGACTTTTCCAGTTACCTTCACCCCTGTTTCACGATCTTATATTTATCTACTTAGGATTTGGAGCTATCTGTCCTGATGAGCACTCTTCCAGCACACCGTCGAGTGGGGCACCTTAGGACACACGTATCTTACTGCGGTGTGTCTGCTATACTTGTTTTCGTTTGGCCTGGATCAATCAGGTAGTCTGTAGGGCAGGTAACTGGAATTGGATTTCTCAAACTTGTATATGTTAGTAATTAGGATTGTGATAACTCTAGTTAGCTAATGTATCAAGTCATACTCATTGCCTGGTCGTGATTGATGGATGAATTCATGTATTGTCTATTCTAGTCTAATCATGCTCTAGTTTATCTTATTTCAGTACTTAGAACCCTGTTATTCCTGTACATGCTATTATTTCTGCTACATGCTTGGATGCACTACATGTCTTACATGCTTGGCTTTACTCCTTGTCCTACATGTTCAGATTCATTACATGCTTACATGCTCAGTTTCACCCTTACATATTCACATGTTTTCTCTTACATATTTCTAGTTTTCTTTCATATTCATGTGGTACCATTGCTACTATTCTTGTCTCGTTCTACTGCTTTACTTTAGTGTTGTTATGATTTGCATGCTGATTTTAGTTCATAGTTTGGCTTCCGTTGTGGTACTTGCTATATGGGGCCTGACCCCACTGGTTTTGTTTGGCTAGATCTGGTAGAGATGCCCGAGGATCTTCCGTACATTCCACTCGATGGTGACTACCCGGAGCACTAGATTACCTGAGTGGGTTTCTTTTATTTTACACCCACTAGTTTATGTACATATTCTTTTGAGGCTATTTGCCACCGAGCACTTGTACGCTCGTGTTTGGACATGACATTTAACCTACGGGTTTAGACTTCGTTTGCGTATTCTAGACTATAGCTAGAGCTTATCATGTACGACTATTATTCTTGTTGGTCCTTCATTCTGTATTACTAGCTTCATAATCATTGATATATGATAGTTTGGGATGTTGTATTATTTTTTATTCTAAATGATCATACTTTTTGTATATTGTTTACTACCTGTGATTGAGATACCTAGGATTCTTGACCTAGAATTGCTTGTTGGATTGTACTAGCGACCCCTATTTATACATCTTATACGTTATTTCAGAGTACTGGAGTACTTTGGTATTCGTAGTTGGCCTTGTCCGTCCCTACTTGCCAGTATTCTGGTTCTGGGATATGACAATAGTGACTCGGATGAGCGCTACTTACTGCCACCCATTACGTATTTTTGTTTATTCGGAGAGCCCCTGCATGGAACGTTATCTTCAAAAGTGTATGTTTCACATACAATGGTTAGGTACCTTATTTCAGTCATTATTTATCTATAGTTTATCATTGCATGATATTATGTATCTTGTTGCATCCCTCTGAGGACCTGTGATCTCTCCAAGTGTAGGCGATTTGGATTTTTCGTAAGTGTACGGGCCAACCAGATTCTTCTTCCTCTATCTTAGAGGTCTTACGTTCCGAAAACCATTGATTCTTTCAGCTGATGGATTATTTTGTTACTTTATTTATTCATTTCTTTATTTGACGTTCGGTAGTGGATTTGTCTCCACCCAGCTATTATTTTCTTGAACATTCATATACTAATTCACTTGATTTATTGATCAAGTTTCCTTTACTATTTGTGGATGAGATATAGTGAGCCATTACTGTGATTTATCTTTATTAAGATATACTTACATTTACAGCTTATGTATGTGTACATGGTTGTAGAAGCATGAAAAAAATTTAGCAAATGAAGCCCCATGCGCCCAAGCCAATGAAGCCCCATGTGCCCAAGTCAGTAAAGCTCCATGCGCCCAAGCCAGTGAAGTTCCATGCGCCCAGTCAGTGAAGCTCCATGCGCCCAGTCAATGAAGCTCCATGCGCCCAGCCAGTGAAGCTTCATGCGCCCAAGACTAGCTCCTCCAAAAGGAGGGCGCATAGCCTGAGACATGGCTATGCGCCCAAGCCTGACTTAGTCAAAGCTATGATCAAAACGTGCACCGAAGCGCACGGCCACGTCAGTCTCCACGAGCAGTCCTGTACCGAAGCATGCGGCCACGTCAACAACACGACCAACCTACGATTTTGCAGCCTGTATGCGCCTACATCCTATGCGCCCAAAGCAGGACTATGCGCCCACATAAAAACCAGCGTGTTTCTTTATGTGGGCGCATAACATCATTCCAGCTCAAGAACGACTATAAAAGGGGGCCATCATCCCTCTTCAAAATACAGAACGGAGAGCATTTTCAAGAGCCAAATTGCTGCATTTCTTGCCAGTGAGCCGAGAGTTAGCAATTTTCTTAGGTTTTCTCCCACTTTTGTAATCGGAGTGTCAACGGAGTAAAGGAGCAACTGTCGCACTATCTCCATCGTCCCATTTCCCAGAATTCTTTTTTGTACTCGGGGATCCTCAGCGCAGGATCTCTCAGGCGTACTCGATTTGTGGTGCCTTGCGCCAATAAAGAAAAGACAGCATTTTCTTCTTCTTTTTTGTGTGTGTCCACAAAAATGGCGACTCTGCTGGGGACTACCTTTTCCTCTGACGAGAAGGTGGTGACGCAATTCGATACCGACAAAGTGGGAAGCACTCAGAAGATGCTGATCATAAAGTTCGATCAGCAGGCGTTCGAAGAGATGCTCTCGAGGGACGGCTCTACTCCCTCAAAATCAGCGAAGCCAAACAAGTCTCGCAAGACTTAGCTTCCGAAGGCTCGTTGTGCATATCCTGCTAGCGTCATAGCCGATATACAACTGGAGGACTCTGTCACATGGGCGCATGACTCTGCCACAGAAGTTCCCCAAATGGAGAAGGCTCACACCATTCCGGGCTCTACTAGCCCGGCGACTTCTTTCCTGCACAACTAACAACAGGGTGTTCAACACCCGAGACTTGGCAAAGAAAAACACTACGATGCCAAGAATCGGGGTGTGCGACACTCTGGCCAAACCCGGCGAAGCTCACAAACGAAGGAGGCAAAACTGGAAGAAGACAACGCTGCTTCACCAAGCATGCGCCCAAAGCCATGCGCCCAGGGGAGTGTTTGGGCGCATAGCCCCAACCAGAACACTTCTATCTTCAGCAGGCTGGGTATCCAAAGCCATGCGCCCAAGGCTATGTGTCTAGGCCTCTAGATCCATACTATGCGCCCACATCAAGGAGGCTCAGACATGCTATCAAGGAGCATGCGCCCAAGGCCAGTCTCCAAGGCCTATGTGCCTAAAACAAAAAGACAGGCCCTAATGCGTATAGCACGGGGTTGTCTTCAAGGACATCACAGAACTTAGGTGTGGGGGTTGCTCCTGCATGTGAACTAAGTCTGGATGCGCTTACTCTCCTTACGAACCCGCATGCAAAGCTCGGCGATGCATGCAACATGGGTTGTAAGGAAAAACTCCCTTCCGCTGACTTGCGCGACATGATAAATCATAAGCGTAAAGCGAGAGAGGACATAAGAATTCATAGTGCACATCTATGCACCAGTATTGTTATAAACTGTTGTTGCTCTAAAGCAACGAGAGTGCCTCAGAGAAAGTCCGTGTTTCGATGGTTGCACTTCTCTGACGATGAGAAGCCACTATGTGTTTCATCCAACATGGCTTCATGGAGTACCCCTTACGGAAGCCCCAATCAAAGTCGGTAGACCACCAACCCAACTTTCTTTCTCAGTTCCGCGAGAAGAAGAAAAAGAAGTCTACCAACAGATGGCCAGCAGGCTGTCACATCTGAAGGAGTTTATATGGGTACTCGGTCAAAAGCGAGATTCTGTATGGACGACGAAGACTCCAAAGCTGGGGGTAGTATTCCTTCAGAGTTTGAAGCGGATGACCCACACACTAGGGGTAGCCTTCCAGATGACGACGATCCCTCTGAATCTGATGACGACTATCTACCTCCTCTACCTGAAGATGAAGGACTTGTCCACTCGGAGACAGACAGTATCAGCACCAGTTGTACTGTTTTCTCTATTCATCCTCGCATGTTATCTACATACATGGCAGACGGGGAAAGACCTGAAGAAGCAGTGATCAGACTAGCAAACGGCTAGAGGGTCTTGAAACAGTATTCGCCAAGATCACTGATATGCTTACCAGTATCATGGCGGTTCAAGCTGCTGGGGCTGTTCCTCCACCTCAATAAAACGTCTCAGCCCACGCTAGTCCAGCTCACAGCAACAACCCTCATTCACTACAAAAGGAGTATCATTCCGTTGCGCCTCCTCCAAATCTTACAAATGCTGGGGGTGGTCCTTTGCCAACAACGCCTGACAACCGTTCAGCAGCTGTTTCCTAACACCTGCTCAATCAACAGGGTGCAATTGATTCCCTAGTCGCTCGTCTCGACCCCATCTCACACAAAGATGAGCTTAAGAAGATGGGAATATCTCAACCGTATCCCCCTGAGTGCGAGAATGCTACTTGCCCTCCTAACTACAAGTCGTTGACGCTGAACTCATTTGACGGATTGACTTTTCCTCGTCAGCACATGACGTACTTCAACATGCAGACTCTGTACTTACCCAGAGATGATCCGTTCTTGTCGAAGTTGTTTATTAGCACCTTACAGGGGGTAGCTTTCGAATGGTTTTGCAGTCTGCCTGACGGGTGTATCAATTTATTTAAAGACTTGGAAAGGTTGTTCCTCAACAGGTTTTACGAGAGCGGCATGCATGTTAGTATGTCCACCCTCATCGAGACCAAGCAAAGGAGGACTGAGTCTGTCATCGCCTTCATCGAACGCTTCAGGCGGCTAGCACTGAAGATGCCCTTCGGCATACCAGACTCAGAACTTATGGATACTTGTCGACATAACTTCCTTCCTACAGTGAAGTTTTGTCTAGGTATACATAAGCATGATACATGGCCCGCTTTCATTGGGGCCGCTGATGCTGCTGAAAATGACGTTCCTAACTTGGAACTACTGGGGTTGAAAACACCCAAAATCGAAGACAAGGGCAAGCATCCTCAAACTATCCCTGTTCATGGGGGTAAAGGAAAAGAAGTCTTGAAGGTCGACACATCCAAAGGAGCTTCCAATTCTCAGGGCACCTCCGACAAGCCTAAGGAGGCCTTTTCCTTTGATGAAGACGATGTTATTACCATCTTTCACACATTGACGAAGGGTAATAAGCTGACATTGCCTCCACCACGACGTCCTGCAGAGGTGAGCCAACTCAACGATCCCAAGTACTGTCTCTACCATCAGTACGTACATCACACTACCAAGGACTGCATCGTCCTGAAGAAAAAGATACAATAGCTTATCAACAGCCAAGTGATCAACCTCGAAGCTGAAGACAAGGTCGTATCTTCTAACAAGATCTCTCTTCAGTTTGGCGACTTTCCTCCTACAGAAATCCCAGACGACGTAGTCCCGATTACCAAGGCAATAATGGAAGTCGTTAACCTACCACCAGCTCGTAACTCAACCTTGGTCCCACTCACGACTGAACGTGGTGAGATTATATGGGTCCATCCGGACCTTGTGCAAGAAGTGACGCAGGGGGTAGTACCTCCCAAAGCAAAAAGGGGAAAGAAGTACAAGTCATGCCATATGGTATCATCTCCCATCTACGAGGTTCTATCTGGCGAGACGCGATCAGGGAAGACTTATCTTCGGACGTACGATCCTACACAAGAAGAAGCAGTACTTCTCAAGCTCCTGCTGCCCCCACAAGCTCAGAAGCTGGCCCATCTAAACCTCCAACTAAGGACAAAGCCAAGTAGAAGGAGACACGATTTGACAAGTCTCCGAAGGTGCCAGCTCCTGAAGGCATGGATCGGCCCTACAACTTTGACATACTGGCTCAGCTAGCCAATACACCTGCCAGGTTGTCTCCGTTCGATCTATTGTGACTCTCTAAAGAAACATGCAAGGCCTTAAGTGAGGCATTACTACATGTCGACTCTTATCTCGCCGAAGTCAAGGCCCCCACTGAAGATCCTGTCTCCTGTCCCCACTGCCACAGTACTATGGAAGTGGTGCCCAACATCACTTTTCACAGGAGGACATGCTACTAAAAAATAATCGTCATGATAGACCCCTGTACTATACAGGGTATATCGGGGCGATCAAGATGGACTGCATGTACATCGATCCAGGATCCTCCCTCAGCATCATTCCTAGAAGCTTACTTCAAATTCTGGGAATCCCTCTGCACATGCTATCTGCAACCAACACAACTATCATGGCTTCCAATGCTGGTCGAAGCCATCCGCTGGGCAAGATCCGTCTCAAATGCCAGATCGGTGATCTCTGAACAGAGGTTTCCTGCAATGTGATCGATGCCAATGTATCCTACAACGTCTTGTTGGGATGTCCATAGATATACGAGAACATGATCGTTCCTTCCACACTTCACCAGTGCTTCAAGTACGTCAATAGCGACGGTGTCGTAAAGACGGAGTTTGCCGATGTCGATCCTTTTAAGGGCATCGAAGCTTACTATGGAGATTCGGTACTTTACTAATCTCATCTCCCCAAGGACAATAGCAACGAAGCTGACAATGAAGCTGAAGCAAGTACTCCATCCTCCAATGATGGTCCCCTGATTATCCGAGTCAAAGGACGTACTACACCAAAAAGTACTCCGAAGCCTCTCACAATCTGGATGAAAAAGAAGAACCCTGATAAGGTCAAACCATTGACCATCAGTCTCTGCAAGACACCTCGGGAGGAACCTACTGCTGTCCGTCCTCCCAATCTTGAAGAATTACCCTACGTAGTGAACTCGACCAAGACTGTGGCTCCGCTTCTAGATGATGATCCTCTCAATGAGTATATCAATACTCATAATAATGTACCTTCAGCGGATGATGTTATCCCTGAAGAAGAACTTAAGTATTTCCTTTGTAAAGGTTTATCTTTGAATTACTCCAATGTCTATCATTCTGTAAACCACTACATAGATACGATATACGCTCTAGAGAACGGCATAGGACCACACCTCTGCATGCCGTTCACAACGCCTCACCTGCGGGAAAAAGTGTACCCTGAAGATATCCTCTACTTCATCGTTCTAGCCAGAAAGAAGGATGAAGAACTAATCATCTTCGGTCGTATAATTGGTGAGAGAAAGTTCGTTCCAGACTCTACTTCTCTCGAGCACAACACAGAAGCTGACTATGACTCTGGGAAAATGCAAATTTTTCGGTATAGTTGGCAGGCCAAGAATATCATCCAGAACATGGGATATGATATCAAGAGCGACAAAGGGCTAAATTACGGCCGAGGACGACGATTGCCAATACGACACTTTGCTCCTCCCAACAACCCGAGAACTACTATCAACGAAGCGGTGTTGGTTTGGACTATGTCACTCCTCCAACAACTCCCGAAAGATCAGATGATGAAGCAGATTATTGTTCTCATTTCTTCTGATTCCTTCCCTCTGTGTAACGCCCCAGTCCCAAAATACGTAGGACTAGGAACGTAGACATGCCAGCCGTATAATAAATATTCGTAAGCTGTAAAATGTAGTAGAACCATAACTAATCTCATCCACACAAAATAAAGGAATAAAAGATATCATAAAATGATAATGAATTGTCTTGATACAATATGTTGGGCGGAGACAAATCCACTACCAACAAAATAAAAAAATACATGATATACAAAAGAATGATTTTTGATGAGCGAAGCGAAGACGATCCAAGTGCAATCATCCTCGAAGAAATAGCGATGGTCACGGCTAGAGCTAGAACACCTGCGAAAGACAATAGCACACACCTGGCGAGATAACCAGGTCCTCAGAGGGACGTAACAAGACACATAATATTATGCTATATAAACTGAATAAATATTGCTCAAATAAATAAGTCAATTGAATTATAACATGGTCCAATACACACCTATTGAACTAGGTTACCATCCCCCCAACCAAATAAGGACAGGAGATGGTAAACTAATTCCCGGTGACGTATCTTTTCATGCTAAGAATCCAATATGGTATCCGGACCCCAACAAGGTTTAATACCTTCTCATCGAAGTAGTAATTCACACCTACAACCAAACAAGGACAAGATGTGACGAACTAATCCGCGACAAGTTATTGTTCCAAGCCACGGTCAGATACAAGTACCCAAACCAAAGGTACTCATACCTAACAGATAAGGGCGCCTAACCAAATCTAGGTGAATACAGTTTTAAGAACAGTTCATGGTCGCATGACTGCCGGGTCAAGTCAAGAAAATACCAATGCAGTACCTCAGTAGCGAGTCACAACACCATATACTATTCCTCAGTATCGAGCGAGTCTATAGCATATAGTCGACCTATCGTTCCTCAGTAGCGAGCGAGTCTACGATAGATAGGGTGGTAGTCAACTTCCAATCATGTTCTCTCCGTCCAATGCCAACTCATAATTGCTAAGTCTTCTAGCATGCAATTCTATTAGCAGTTATTTCCTAACGCACGGCTTATACATACTGGTGGCCAGCCAATCACGCATGTTCGAGTCCTATATGTGACTCACAGCAACGTGGTATAAATGTGTCAAGGCCTCTGAATGCAACACACAAGGTGGTCCCTTAAATATAGGTTTAATGTGTAAGAAAAATAATACATAGCAGAAAATATAACTTAAAAGTAAGTTCTAACAGATTATGCCATGTATCACAGTTTATTTTGCATAAAAAAATAATAAATAATGCATGAAATATGAGCTCAAATAAATAAACAGCAAATGGCAAGGTGTCTTGCCTGGTAGGACGCCTGGTGTGTCGCGATGATGAAGGTGGCACGAACTGCGACTTCGGTGTAACAACTATGCAAGGTGACATCGGATAATGGCACGGACGGTTCCATCGGGTCCAGGATGGTCGAATTAGTTAGGGTCGACATAAGGTAGTATAAAATTAGTAAAAGAATATGAAAGATTAGTCATGGACCGCAAGATAATCGAAGGAATATAATATATTCTATTGTTAGAAAATATCTATAATATTTGAAAGCTAGCTTTTATTAGTAAAATAACTTTTTGATAAAGTACCTGCTTGAAAATAATAACAATATTTTTAGGCTAAAACTCCAAGTTTGTCAAAATACTATTTTTAGGTAGAAATCTATATGTTGTTAGTTAAAATATTTTTAGATTAGAAATAAAAATAAAATTTGCAAGATAGAAATTTTATAGTTCCAAGAGCTATAGTTGAAATAACTTGTAATAATATTTTTCACAAATATATTAATATAATTATTTTATAAAATTTACCAAAAAATATTACTACTATATTAATAATGGCAAAATATTACAATACCCGTTTATGAGTCATACCTATATGTTTTTATCAAATAGATCAATCAAAAATAATAATATTCGTAACAATAATACTAATAATATAAAGCATCAAACGACTGTATTTGTCTTTTTCCTTTATACTAATAAAACAACCAAAATAATAATAAAAATAATAAAAAAAAAATAATAATATAATAATAATAAAAATAATAATAATAATAACAGTAATAATAACTAATAATAATAATAATAAGAAGAAGAAGAAAAGTAAAATCCCTAATTAACTATGGGGTTCCTTTCTCGATTTTATAGAGTGAGAGAGAGAGAGAGATGAGATGAAGAGAAGAGGAATCTTGCGCGAGCGCAACTCTAGCCTCGCACATACGTTGCGTCGGATTTGGGGCGATCGTTCCGCGTAAGCGTTGACATGGTGATTCATGTCGCGGGAATGATCGAACTCGGAAAAATCAGGACGCGGCAACTTTGATTGTCTTGACTTGTTGGCTTGATACGAAGGAAAATTCGAGGATGTTTGGACTCGCGACTGATGAATGAAAGAAACTTGAGGATTGAGTAGGTCCAATCCGCGCATCGAGAACGAACTAGTCTAGACGCAAAACAAGAGTTACGTCCCGATGAGGATGATTATCCCGTGGGAGCGTGCATGGTGATTCATGCCCACCGTGGATAATCTGACTCGTGTGAGATCGGGGTGCAACATATTGTTAAGTCAGACGACCTAGTGATCGATTTCGCGAATTGGGATAGATAACTTCGGAAGTATGGAATGTGAAATTATGGTTTAGAGATGAATCGTGTCTTAGCGTGCTTAACTTGGAAGGATTGATTGGTGGATTATCGTAGGATGGCTTTGCTGAACGACTCGGACCCCGTGCGATAAATGTTGGGATGTGCGTAGGCAATCTATGCTCGATGTTTAGAAATCGGAGTGATGCGAGCTTGGGTAGAAAACCCCGTGCTATCAACTTGGTTTGACCTTAGGATGGGGTCAGTGTTGATATCGTTGTTTGGGAACTATGATTCCAATACTGACGGAAAGACATAGCCTAGCAGTTAGGCAGACGTTCCGGTACGGAGCGATAGGAATGGTGAAGGCACCACTCATGAGGCTTGATTGACATGCATGTATATTAAGGACGCTTGAATGCATGCACGATCCGACTCGAGTGGTGATGGCGGGATTCGCTATCACGAGGCTTGGTTGAAATGCATGTATTTTGGGGACGCCTAAGATATGTGTACGATCCATACTAAGTGATACGTTAAATTCAAGTGAGACTCGAGGAACGGGAAAGTGTCAAGGATTTTGAGATCGGGAGTTTTGAAGAAAAGATTGATAGTAGCGCGAGCGTGGCTCATATTTGAGGAAACGCATAGCCGTAGTGTGTGCGAGAGTCTTGAATGTTAAGTAAAAGTGATAAGTCGATAAGTGTACTCAGTTAGTTTCGAGGACGAAACTTTTTCTGAGTGGTGTATGATGTAGTGCCCCGTCCCGCTCAGTCAATCGACAGAATCAAAATGCCAACGACGTTCAGACTTAGCCTTGCAACGGCTACTCGAAGACATCACTCGGTCAAGGCGACCGCTCGCTCAGGTGGGGTAGTTTCGGTGAACTTGCCTCATCTTAGCCTTCACATAATAAATCGTATGTTTTCAACTTGCACAAGTAGGCTTGATAATAAAAGAGACGAATCCACATAGCTAAAGGGAATAATCCCGACGGGTCCAAGTGAGTTAGAATATGGAAAGGTCCAACGGTCGGCTTAGAGTTGGTGCACGGCATGCTTTGAAAATGACACTCGATCCTTCGTCCCGTGGCTTGGGAGAAGGAAAGTTGGTTGAGTCGGCGAAGTTATGAACATAGCCTAAGTCATAGGCGTCGCTCGCATAAATGCTTCATAAAGCATGCACGGTCCTGTCGTCCAAGGCTTGGCATAGCCTTGGCTTGTCCCATGAGTTAAGTTGCGTTGCACAGCTTGTGCCATAAGTCTAGGCACCCAAATGACTTGGTCGTTCAAAGTTGAACGCGTGCACGGCACGTTCAATCGAGGCAAGGCTTGACGCGGCCTTTGCTCGTTAAGTTGTAGGCTTGAGTAAGTTAGGCAAAATTATGTCGGTCGACCTAAGTCATTCGAAGTGCTGTCCCACTCATTCTGCGGTTGTCAGCTTAAATAGTCCTACGATCCAAAGGCCCGTCATATAAAGTATGACTTGGGTGATAGCGTCGCGTAGAACGGAAGTCGGTTTGAGGCACGATGCACGGACCTAGTGTTAAGGCAGGAACCACGGTTGATTGAATGAGTTTTGGAGGATGGACTATCGAATAGGCATTGAGTTGAATGAAATGATTTGGTAACATGGAAAGAATGCTCGCGACCGTGGGTCGTCGAGGGGTCTCAAATGATGGAAAGAATGCTCGCGACCGTGGGTCGTCGAGGGGTCTCAAAAGATAGATGGTTTGATATTGGTTTTGAAAGAGATGGTAACATTGGAAGAGGAATGACTGTGTGAGACGTCAGTTTGTGTCGAGTCTTGCATGGTCATTGGACAACTTGTCGACAAGGAGGAGTTTCCACGCGCGACAACCCTGGGCGCCATGGGACCGCGGCGTTCCGGAGGGAAACACGGTATAGCCGTAGCTGGACGAACCGCTCGTATCATTCGGGAACTTTCAGCGGGGCTAGCTACTTGCACTGAAAGGGTCGCCGAATGGCAAGGCTATAGTCCAGAATAGCTTGTGATGTTAGTGACCAATTCATATAGATGGGTCGGCACGAGCGGCAATCCACGTGTGTGCCTTTGGATTCAGTCTAGCAAATGTGTGTATGGTTGGGATACAAGTATTTGGGCCTAAGAATGGCTACAGCATAGGCAACGTGCTTCGGCACGAGATGTGGCATTGAGTTCTAAGTTGTCGGCATATAAGTTGCATAAGTGGGTTTGAGTTGTCTTGAGTTTAAGTCAGGAAACGCCGCAAGGCAAAGTCGGTGATGTGATACTTAGTCCAAAAGTCTTGATTGGGTCTGTTGGTTATCGAAGTAGCAAGGGCCGCGAGGCGGCGGTATGATTGAGTTAGATTGAGTTGCGAGGCACGGCCTCAAGAAGGACTTACAGCACGGTCACACGGGAATGGAGTCTTATCGCGTAGTTGCGTCTCTGAATTGGCCGAAAGGCAAGCACGACTTGATAGGCTAACGTTGTTTGAGTCGACATTGTTGTTGCAAGCACTGGATAGTCTAGAGGTACAGAATAGGCCAAGGCGTCGGTCCTAAAACTGATCCTAAGGCAAGAGTAGAAAGACAATCAAAAAGGGGACTAAGTTGCACAAAGTAAATCAAACGTGTTGGGTTTGTATGGGTGGGCAAGGAGCTCATTCCACCAGTACAGTTGAGTACTGACACCCACATAGTTTACATGTACAGGCACAGGTAGAAGCTCGTGGCGCGGAGCTCGCTTGGATGCGTCGAGGTACGGAGTTCCTTGGCGATTCGAAGCGCGCAGCCGCATGGAGTAAAGACTTATACAGGACATAATGTATGGACATCGCCTTCCGAAGCTTCCGCTGGATCAAGACTTGTAATTGAGAGATGAGAGAAAGCTGAGTGAACTTGTAAAAATGTGAGAAGAGTGAGCTTGAGTGATTGTAATCTTGGCCTTGCGCCCCCAATGTAATCGTTGTTTCAATATCAATAAAGAGCTTCTGTGAATAACTTGTGTTTGGTTCTAATTCTGCTGCAATAAATCAATGTCTCTGCACGGGACTTCTGTGCGACGACCCCGTCGTAGCCGCTGAAATCGGCCGTTATGGAATCCGCCTTGCACGAGCGCAATCTAGGCTCGTGCGGCATCACGTCTTAGCGAGGACGATCGCTCCTACGGGAGCGGGGCATGACAGCCAGGACGGAGGTCAGTGGCTGGCCGCGGGTTAAGGTTAGGTTATTTTGTTCATGTTCTAGATTGGTTTTGGTGTGGGTGACGGGGGTTTGGTTGTGCTGGATTGGGGAACGACGGCCTGGCTGGGTCCGGCCGCTGGCGACGGAGGTGAAATGGTGGCAGCAGTGGTGTGGTGTTATTTGTACTGTTGATCGTCGGGAATTGTGGCTGGGACGGGGATATTGATGGCTGGATCGACAGTGTTGTCGCAGGGAACGGAGTCTGGCGGTGGCGGTTGTGGTGTCGAAGGTTGCGGCGGAGGCGGGGCAGCGGGTTCTGAGCAGCAGGTGGGGACAGGGTTAGATTTTAGGTTGGGTCGGGAGTGTCCGACACAACAGAAGAGGGGCTGGAAGAAGTGTCCTGCGAGACACGAGATGGATTGGCGTCCGGGGTTGTCGGACGCGGGAAATTTATGTATATATAAAGGAAGATAAGTAGTGGATGGGACACGGACACGGTCATGGACACGATGCACTAACTTTTGTGGTAGAAAATTTATGGAAGATTAATTGTGGAGAAATATTGGATGAGTACCTGCCTATTTATAGGATGTGGGAATTCCCAGTTGGATAAGGATTAGGAGTAGTTTAAACCCAAAAAATAGATAATTCATAACTTAATTTAAAATCAATCAAATCCAAATCCAAATACAAATCCAATTTAAATCCAATTAAATTCTTTTAGTTTAAAATCAAATCAATTTCAAATATAGATATTAATTTACTTATTTAAATCAATCCATAAAATCAAATAAAATTTAAATTGCCACAATTTCAAAATATGTTTTCAAAAAATACTATAATAATAATTTCAAAAATTACCTTATTATTTAAAAATAAACTAATAATTGATTATGAGATATGTATGCATAATTATTTATACAAAATTATGCTTTTCTAGTATACAATGAAATATAATTTATTATTAATAAATATTAGAAAGAAAGGCTTAAAATAACAAACTTAGAAATTTGGTATAATGACAAAAATAATTATTATATATATTATCTTGAAACTATAAAAATAGAGAAAAAAATATTTTTCTAAAAATATGTACGCTCACACATATTCGCACTCGTCGAGCAATTTCGAAAAATAAAATTTCGTGCACGACGTACAATACGACTACGCGACGTACAATACAAAAATTTTAAATCAGTACCAAAATCGATAAAAATATAGTAGAAATTTAGGGGTTTTACACTCTGGGACTCAGACTCCAGCATCGGCGACAGGTTCAAAGCAACTCTGTCCGTCAACATGGTTTCCGCCGACCAAATTACAAACGATGTCCAATCAATTGAACTCGAACAATGGGCTCAAAAGATGGACACCAGGTGGGAGCTGTGCTTCGAACAATGGGAACCACCAATCGAAGACGAAGTCATCCAAGTCAATCTAGGAGATGAAGCATCTTTCAAACCAATCTTCATCAACAAAAGTCTATCCGGCAATGAACGTCAATCTCTTATACAGCTTATAAGAGAATATATCGACGTCTTTGCATGGAGCTATGAAGACATGCAAGGCTTGGACCCTAAAGTCGTCATGCATCACCTGAACATTTCGTCTAAAGCTAAGCCAGTGAAGCAGCAACAACGACGATTCTGACCAGACATCATGGAAGCCATCGAGAATGAAGTCAAGAAGCTCATTGCCAGCGGATTCATTCGCGAGGAACAACACCCAGACTGGGTTTCCAACATCGTCCTAGTCATAAAAAAAACGGTAAGTTCGAGTCTGTATCGATACCGTGATTTGAACTCTGCATGCCCGAAGGACGAGTTCCCTCTACCGATCCCTGACGTAATGATCGACAATACTTGCGGCTTCGAGCGAATGTCCTTCATGGATGGGTTCTCAGGCTACAACCAGATCAAGATGTTCCCCGACGACGAGAAGCACACATCTTTTCAAACACCGTTGGGGGTATACTTCTATACGGTGATACCCTTCGGATAGAAGAATGCAGGGGCGACATACCAGCGAGCCATGAACACAATTTTTTACGATCATTTGCGAAAAACTGTGGAGTGCTACGTAGACAATATCGCAGTCAAAAGTCGTCTCATGGGCAACCACCTCCAAGACTTGAGAACGGTGTTCGAACTAATGCGTGCACACCAACTCAAGATGAATCCAATCAAGTCTTTTCTGGGAGTCTCCAGCGACAAGTTCCTTGGTTTCATCATCACTTCAAAGGGTATACATCTGGACTCGGAGAAAGTGAAGGCTATCCTCGACATGCATCCTCCAAGAAACCTCAAAGAGCTACGCAGACTACAAGAAAGGCTAGCCTACATCAGACGATTCATTTTGAACCTCTCTGGAAGGTGTCAACCATTCACTCAGCTCATGAAGAAAGGCGTATCTTTTGTCTATACTGAACAATGTCAACGCGCATTCGACGACATCAAGGCGTATCTTACAAGCCCTCCAATATTGGTAGCTCCAATAATAGGGAAGCCCTTCTTACTATATGTCCGCGCTATGGACCATTCTCTTGGCGCCTTATTAGCTCAGAAGAACGAAGGTGGCCATGAACATGCAATCTACTACCTCAGCCGTACAATGGTGGGTGCCAAACATAGATACACACCGATGGATAAGGAATGCCTTGCACTAGTATTTGTCATCCAGAAGACACGCCACTATGTGACTGGGCAAACTATCCATATTATATCTAAAGTCAACCCTCTCAGATTACTCATGACTAAACCGGGCTCTCTCAATTCCCATTTAGCTACATGGGCAATGCTGTTGACTCCATACGATATGATCTTCATTCCTCAGAAGGTAGTGAAAGGCCAAGCATTAGCTGATTTCCTAGCAGCTCATCCAGTGCCGGAATCGTCCAAACTCTACGACAAAATTCTCGACGAAGTGGTGGAGTCTAACACTGCAACTGAAGAAATCCCCATTTGGCAAAAGTTCTTTGACAGCACATCAAGAACATGATCCAAAGAAAATATCGTGGCTGGAGTAGATGTCTTGCTCATGTCACCTGATCATCTGGTTATACATCGTGCATATTCTCTTGTGGAACCATGCATCAACAACGTAGCCGAATATAATGCTCTTTTAATCGGCCTACAACTGGCGAAGCAACTGGAAGTTGACTATCTAGAAGCTTACGGCGATTCCAAGCTAATAGTTAGTCAGGTCCGAGGGGATTATGAAGTTCGTCATGAAGATCTCATCCCCTACCACAGTACAACAATCGAGCTGGCATTTACTTTCGCTGGATTCTTCATCGAGCACGTGCCTCGACTACAGAATATAGAAGCAGATGCTCTAGCCGGTCTCCCTGCTTCTTTGACCGTTCCAACCAATACTCAGCAGTCGATCACAGTGTCTGGTCGAGAACTATTATGTGTGAAAAATGCCTTGTATATTCATCACAGTTGCGCAGCGGAAACAAACGTCGATGTCAAAGACTGGATATTTTCCTTCATAGACTACGCTGTCTATGGAATCCTCCCCGAGGACCCGAAGGAAGCAGTATCCATCCAAAGGCGATCCTTCAGATTTTACTACGACTCAGCTACCAATATGCTGTACCGACGCTCTTACAACGGCCTACAGTTACGATGCTTATCAGACACAGAAGCCAAACATGCACTCCGGGAGGCTCACGATAGAGTTTGTGGTTCACATCAACCAGGCCCTAAATTACAAGATCTCCTCAAACGAATGGGTTATTACTGGCCCACAATGATAGTAGATGCTGTTGAATATGTAAAGAAGTATAGAGCTTACCAGTTATATACTGATTTCATTCATCAACCTTCGTAGTTTCTATATCCGACGGCAGCATCTTGGCCGTTTGAAGCCTGGAGCATGGGCATCATAGGACCAATCAGCCCGCCATCCTCCAAAGGACATCGGTTCATCCTAGTTATAACCGATTACTTCTCCAAATGGGCAGAAGCTACACCGCTCGTCGAAGTGAAGACGTCAAACGTAATCAGTTTCATCAAATATCACGTTATCTATCGCTTCGGCCTACCTTGCAGGATCATCCATGATAATGGTCCACAATTCGCAAGCCATGCATTCTATCGGTTCTGCGATAAGAATCGAATCCAGAACGTAACCTCTACTGCCTACAATCCAGCAGCTAATGGACTAGCAGAAGCCTTCAACAAAACTATCATAAAACTTCTCAAAATGTTCGTGTCTTCAAACAAGCGCGATTGGAACGAGAAGCTCGGTGAATGTCTATGGGCCTATCGTACAACGGTACGGACTCCAACATGCAGTACGACATTCTCTCTGGTTTATGGGAGCGAAGTAGTTCTTCTCCTAGAAATCCAGATCCCTTCTCTTCGGGTAGCCCTAGCCAGCGAGCTGACTACTGAAGAAAGCTACCATCTGCGAGTCCAGGAGCTCGAAGCGCTAGACGAAAAATGCGTGTTAGCTTAGCAGCGCATTGAGCTATACCAAGCAGGCCTTTCCAGAGCCTTCAATAAAAAAGTGAAGGAAAAGATCTTCCAAGTCGATGATCTGGTCTTAGTAGTGAGAAGACCAATGGTCATGACACAAGAAACAAAAGAAAAATTCTAGCCTAAATGGGAAGGTCCTTTCGTCATAGAATCAGTGTATTCTAACGGTGCGTACCGGCTAACCAAGCCTAATGGTGACTTGCTCATGATGCCTATCAACGGCAAGTTCCTGAAGAAATACTATGTGTAACCTCTTTTGCATAATGTTCACATATGTCCAGTCATGTAAATATACAGTACGATGTTTATATGATTCGAAAAACTATCTAACTATTATCCGTATTTCAAGAGTCTTGAATACGCCCTGGATAATAAGTCTTTTAAATATTTCCCCAGTGGAATCATTTCTATTTTTGACTCCGTCCAAACTCGGTTTGACGAAAACAAATCACGTCCCTATTACCCCTGAATTGTTTTCCGATAATTATTTCCCAAGTGGAATGATTAAATGTTTTGCCACGTCCACATAACCTCTGAGCAAACCATTCATCAAGGATAGTCACGTCCATATTACCTCTGAATCTATCCACTCCCCCCTAATGCTATATATCTTTCCATGTCCATATTACCTCTGGTCAGATATAGAACATCCTCTACTATTACATCCATATTACCTCTACTAGCAGCTTCGTTCAACTTATTATCCATATTCGAATAATTTAAATATAAAATAGATAATAGGTCCACATCAAAATTCTCCAGCGGAATATCCACCAGAAATATCCCTGCTACGTCCACATTACCTCTAGCATCGATATTTCACAAAACCACATTCACTTCTGAAAAGATTCTTTATTTTGTACTTGAACGTCTATCAAAAGACGAAAAAGGTTACAAAAGTCGTTACGGCTATAAAAAAAGGGAGTTACAAAAAAAATCTCTACGGGACACACAGGCGGTTTATGTTGTCCCTCAGAGCTACAATCTCGGCTTCAGATTTTACAGCAGCTCGGCGCCGTGCCTCTTCTTGACGAGCGGCTTCATCTTCAAAGTGGGTCAGACTCTGATGCTCCCCCTCCAACTTCTCCAACTGTTCTTCTAAACGGGCAGAAGTGGTGGCAGTCATGGCAGCCTGAGCCAAGTAATCCTCTTGTTCGGATGTCGCCGCCCTCAGGTCGGCTTCCAGCTGGGCAATATCGTTCTTGATCTGCGCAATATGATTATACTTCTCAGTGATCTGCACAGCCAGCCTGTTCTTCGAGGCAGCATGTGCCTCACTTGCAGCATTGAACTGGCCATACTGGTCAGCCAGCTCGCCGATCTCCCGAGCGAGGGCGTCCTTCCTTACCTAGAAGGTAGCCTTCTCCTCAGTAAGGGCTGTCATCAAAACCTCATCCTCTGTACGGAACAGTGACGTCGGGCTCCGTTGTTTGGCATCCCGGAACCTGGCCACCTGACCCTCAAGGTCGTTCAGAACTTTCCTCAGAGTGTTGGCCCGTTCCTCATAGCCGGCTATGCTCTCGAGGGCCTCTACCTGACATTCGGCAACAGCCTTCACAGGGCCGAAGGCAGCATTCCGATTCAAGACTCCAGGAAGCTTTACTTTCAGCAAGGAGTAGAAAGCTCTAACGACTTCCTGGGCTATCTCGTCGTCTTCGGTGGAGGTCGTCTGAGAAGAGGCTTGAAAAGTTTTCTCTACTTCAGGAAGGAATACCTGACAGGAAGCCGAACCTGACAGAGAACACAATATATACATCAGTAACCAAAAAGAGGGAGGAAAGGCTAAAGAATTATGATTTCGTACCTTCGTCTTGCTCAACTCCAGCCTAGACTGTGCCATCAACCTTGGTTTCAGGGAAACCAGGAGCAGGCCCAGACTGTTCAAGAAGAACAATATCAAGACCCTGAACGGCATCAGGCCTGATATCTTCCACAATCTCAGTCAGAACAGGAGCGGATTTTGCAACAGCCCCCTCAACAGGCTGCTCAACTTCTCCTTCTGTTGCTGATACTGGCTTACTAACAACGTCCCCCACACCAGCAAAATTGGAGAAGCAGGGAGCAACTTCTGTCCCTTCTCCAATGGTGGGAACCATCATTGTAAGGGGTTTTTCCTTTTGTCTACAAGGGAACATACAGTCGTAGTCAGCTTCACAAGGAGCACACAAAATCGAAGTCAAAAAATCTCATCCAAAGAGAGACGCAAAGGCAACCTACCCGCAGGAGGATGAGCCGATTGGACTTGGTTCTCGTCCAGCTCCTTCATCGCAGTTCCTATTGCAGACATATCTCCCACAGATATTTCGTAGGAGAAACTGATCTTCTGATAGCCGTCATGGTACGAACCTCTATCCCGATCCTCCCGCTCAACTCTGACAACCGAAGAAGACCCACCCTCATCCATCGGCTGAGGACGGGCAGGGGACACCGTTGCCGCGTCCACCTCCTCGGATAAAGAGACTCGCCTCAGCTTCAAATTCAGGGTCCTGGGCAAAGGACAAACACAAGGGTGAGAAGGCTTCTAAAGGCTTGACCAGAATGGCTATGGAGTCTAGGAGGGGATCTACCTCTTGAATAACAACGGCCCGTGATGCCATTCCTCCTCTACCAGTTTGTCGGAAGAACCTCCTCAAGGGAGGCGAGCCAGCACCCACTTTCTTGGCTTTCCTCAGGGCAACGGTTTTCTTCTTCCACTTTAAAGTTGGCTCATGGGCCAATTCAGATGAAGCTTTCCTTTTCTGAGGAGGATTGAGAGGAGAAGAATCATCATCTTTTGTGTCCTCCTTGGGAGACGCCGATGGCTCCCTAAGGATAGCTTCTGGCTGCAGTACTACGGCTGGTTTCACGGTGGGAACAACACTTTTCTTCTTACGGCCCTTCCGTGCCTTTTTCGTAGGAAGGGGGCCAAACCGAGTCCCCAATATCAAGCTATGTTCACGATCATACTGGAGATGAAAAGTATTAATCTGAACATAAAATTTGGCGGTGGCATAGCACAAATGGGTCTCAGGCTTAACCAAGGGAAGAGTGAAGGTCGCCCCCGTGTACCCGACGTTGTAGTACATCCAAGCACGTACCCCATCAATCAAGCTGCCTATTGACTCCAAATGTGGGCTAGCATTTCCCAGAAGGAGCTGACTGTAGCCAAACTGCCGCACAAAACGGCTCGACAGCTGTGGCTCCAGATAGGCTTGATTCTTGTTTCAGAGCACCAGATGCGATGGCCTAATAGACTGAAGCCAGTGAAACGCCCAAGCAGTCAAATTAGTGGCATAAACTCCCTCATCCACTAAGATATCTCCCGCATTACTGCTGTCGGACGGAGGGAATACTCTGAAGAACTCATAGTTCTGTAAGAAGCCTAAAGCCTTTCTGCAAGCAGGCACACCGGTAATGGCCCAATCCGCATTACGAAATCTACGAAGAAAGGCGTCTCCTGCCAAAGAGTCCGCCACTGGTCTAGCATTCATTAGGGAAGGACAATGCAGTAGCAGCCACCCCATTAGGAAATAATACGGAAGCTCAGTTCGGACGAAGAGGGGCCTGCCGTCGGGAGTCACCGTATTCCTGACAAAGTCTCGCAAACCTCGTCCAGTGGCACAGACCATCGCGGGAAGCAATGCAAGATGGTGCCCGAACGCCAACTTTACAGCCGGAAGTATTATTACCCGATTTATTCTCTCAATAGACCCTGAACCTCCAGGGACTACGCAGTCACGAAGCCAGATCATTAAGAAAGCTGTCAGCACAGCTTTCTCTGACAACGGGTATTCGGCTTGACGAAAGTAGTGGCCAATCGGAGACCCAGGATCATCACTGTCCTCAGTATCCGTCGTCTCATAATCCACCATCCGGGCCTCTATATGGAACTTGGTCATGGGTTTTAAGATTAAAAAGGAGGCCGGATCTTCCTCTTCTCCTTGGACGAAGATATAGCCCGTTCAGGCTCTCGTATGGGGATTGGCCCCCTCGGTCCTCCATTTCTTATTAATCCTATGACAGATAAGAAGGTGGCGGAGCAATTCCTTGTATACATCAACCATCCCAGAGTTTTCACTCTCCATATCTCGGAGTTCATTATCACAAAGCACGTACTCTTCATAAGGCTCCGTACCCAGGGAAGCTTCGACACTTCCTGCATTTCATGGAGAGCCAATCCCATCTCCCCAGCCGGAGTAAAGAAGGTACAGGTGTGAAGGTTATATAACTCGGCCAAAGAGACAAACATTGGCCAGTTGACCCTTACACCATATTGAGTAGCCCTAATAGCATAGTAAAGGCCAGCAGTCTTCAGGGTGGCTTCATACGTGGAAAGTATCCAGCCAGTGAAATTGCTCCAGAATAAAGACGGATCCCTCCAGCCTTCCATCTGCATCTTCCATGCGGGATACGACACATCCCCCGTCATCATCAAATGGCAAAGCGTGTCAGCAACATAAAGATGGAGGTTAGTTGAAATGTCGTTCACTACGACACCAGGTTGCAGTCCCCTCGTAGAGTAAGACGTAGAGCCCCGAACACATTTGAAAGTGTCCTTCCTCCGATCGCTTGAGTCGAACTGTATTCTCCCAGAGATGACTCCGGGGAGCTCAGGAGTTAGCTCCCACTTCATCCATCGCCGCACAGCTAAGGCAGTGAAAGAAGACAAAGGATAATGGCGCTCCATCGACGGTAGCCATATCCTATGATTTTTCGGACTGATTACCATGGGGTTTCTCAAACGTATGGTCTCGCCATCTTTAAACCCCACACTATCACCAAACAAGAAGTACGGCTTCTTGAGGCGACGTGCTCCTCCAAACATAAACTTCTCGTCATTAATCATCTACCTCAAAAAGGACTTATCATATTCAAGTTTGGCGAGGGTCCGCTCCGTAGGCTGATTTTGACTAATCTTGGCCTAAATTGCGCTGATCATATTTGTTATGGGACTGGTATCAAGGGCCTGATAAGCAGAGCCGAAAGGTATTTCGTCAAATTTCGGGACAAACATGTTTACTACAAGGGCAGAAAGAAAGTCAGACTCAGAAATTCGTAAGAAAAACTAAGTTCTGAAGGGCCTCTATGCGCCCAAAGGGCTATGCGCCCAAAGGGATATGCACCCAAAATAAGACATACGGGCGCATAACACACGAACAATGCATGGGCACATAAACATGCCACAGTTAGAGGGTGCATAACATGGCAACACGTGGGCGCATAGCACACCACAGTGATGGCACATGACTTCTGTGGGCGCATAATGATGCTCACAGAAGTATGTTGCCTTAGGCGCAAGCGCCCAAGCAAAAAAAAAAGTTTGAGCGTCGCAAATTAACGCTCAAGACTTTGTTTTTGGTGCATGCCCTCACCCAGAATCGGGTCCTGGACTATCGAGGACGCTGTCGCAGGAGGAGAGCCACTCGGTGCAGCCCCCTTGCCCTTCGCGGATCTCTTATCGACCTTGGGAGACATGGTTCTCAAAGAAAGAAGACGAAGAGTTTTTTGAAAAATTCAAAGAGAAGGGAATAATGAGCTTTCTCTCTCATTCAGGGCCTATTTATAGGCACGGGCCACTTCCTATGCGCCCACTTGCTGTATGCGCCCATGCACCCATTACGTTGTATGCGCCCACAATGGCCTATGTGCCCATGTGAAGAATCAGCTTTCTGTACACTATGCGACTGTTACTTGCTGACGTGGACGACGTATGAAGGATGGACCGCTTCAAATTCCACTTCGATGAATCTGTCAGTTCGGATTTCGAGGAAGATCTCAACAGTCGTATCTCTCTAACAGGCTGGCCAAATACTATGCGCCCAAGGAGGGAGCCGTGCTATGAGCCCATTACATCACGAGAAGATGATCCATGCTTCTTTTAAATTATTTCGAACTTGTTCAAGTATCAAAAACTTTGAAGGGGTCTTGTAGAAGCATAAAAAAATTTCAGCAAATGAATCCCCATACACCCAAGCAATGAAGCCCCATGCGCGCAAGTCAGTAAAGCTCCATGGGCCCAAGCCAGTGAAGCTCCATGCGTCCAGTCAGTGAAGCTCCAAGCGCCCAGTCAATGAAACTTCATGCGCCAAGCCAGTGAAGCTTCATGCGCCCAAGACTAGCTCCTCCAAAAGGAGGGCGCATAGCCTGAGACATGGCTATGCGCCCAAGCCTGACTCAGTCAAAGCCATGATCAAAACGTGCACCGAAGCGCACGGCCACATCAGTCTCCACGAGCAGTCGTGCACCGAAGCATGCGGCCACGTCAACACCACGACCAACCCACGATCTCACAGCCTGTATGCACCTACATCCTATGCGCCCAAAGCAGGACTACGCGCCCACATAAAAACTAGCGTGTTTCTTCATGTGGGCGCATAACATCATTCCAGCTCAAGAACGACTATAAAAGGGGGGCCTCATCCCTCTTCAAAATACAGAACGGAGAACATTTTCAAGAGCCAAATTGTTGCACTTCTTGCCAGTGAACCGAGAGTTAGCAATTTTCTTAGGTTTTCTTCCACTTTTGTAATCGGAGTGTCAACGGAGTAAAGGAGCAACTGCCGCTCGATCTCCATCGTCCCATTCCCCAGAATTCTTTTTTGTACTCAGGGATCCTCAGCGTAGGATCTCTCAGGCATACTCGATTTGTGGTGCCTTGCGCCAAGAAAGAAAAGACAGTATTTTCTTCTTCTTTTTTGTATGTGTCCACAATGGTATCCATACATTGGAGTAGCCTACGTATATATACGGCTAGCATGTTTACTTTTCCTAGTCCTAAGTATATTGGGAATGGGGCATTACATTTATGGATGTTATTTTCCATTGAGACTTATAGGATACGACACGTGAATGACACATATATATTCCTGATACCTGAGCTTGATTACCTGAGTTACCGTATTTTTCTAATGACTGTAGAACAGGATTGGTGTTGTTTTTATTTTCTTTATAAATGTGTCATAGAATTTGCTATCTAAATAGAGGTCAAAACATTAAGTTGTGGATGCAACTTATTTGATTCTTTGAGGATAGTTACTACTTGCACGAGTCATGCTGTGCACTACACTTTTATATTATTTATGTATATTAATTCAAAGAGATTACATGTTTCTTATGATCCACGTTTCTCTCTTAGTTACCGTTGAGACTCAGAGCTATGTCTATATGTATGCCAGATCCGGATGTCTTTTACTTAGGAGATTTTTGCAATTGCGAACGTTGTCCTCAAAGGGTCACGTCAGTTTGGTTTAGTTATCTTGAGATATTTCATTTACTATACTTCAGCATTGTATATTATGTGTCTTGCTATGTCCCCTGAGGACCTAGTTATTTCTCATATATAGGTGACGAGATTTTTCCTGAGGAGTACGGGCCAGGAGTCCATTCATCATTTGCACCAGCTGAGGAAGACGAGGTTGCACCTGAGTATTTCATCATTATTATTATTTTTATTTTTTGTCAGATCTGTGGACTTGTAGTGATTACTTCTTCATTTATTTGAGACTTGTATCGTTCATTTACATTTTTTCTGAGACTTGTATCCATGAGTTTTTTCCCATGTGACTATTTCTATTCTATTTGACATTATGTTGTTTCTTTTATTCAGTACGATGATGTATATCATGTCTCTTGTTATTTCATATTCGTATTTGTGGATGAGTATAGTTTCATGTGACTGTAATGTAGTATTTACAACTTAAGATGCTTTCCAATAGGTCCATTAAATTGGGTATAGCTATGGAGTTTGTATGCTGGCATGCTACGTGTACCTAGTCCTATGTATTTTGGGACTGGACATGACACCCTTGAACCCCTCTTCATGTTGTATATTGTGCTCTTTAGGTTTTATACTTATTTAGGTGCACATCTTCGCCTATCTATCCACTACATTTAGAATACACTAAATATAACCATAGGCTAGTCTTGTCTGAACCAAATTGTATAATTATTTCTCGATGACTAAAGCCCAAGTAGCCATGTATTAACAAATGTTAGATCACCATTTTTATGATTAAATTCAGAATATTTTTATTTATATTTTTTGTATGTTACATGCATGATTTGGTAGGTTCTTGTGTAGAATTAGTCACATGCCTAGACACCGCAACTATTGTTATAACCGATGCCAAATTCTTATTAAACCAATCTGCACTTTTATGTATAGAAGTTAAAATGGTTTATAATGAATATATGTGTGGGAGAATCTAAGTTTCATTCATGGTTAATGTTATATCCATGTTAGAACATGTGTTGTTCATAGGTGGGACTAATTTTGCCATGTAAATTAGTGATAGACGTGATTTTGCACATAGGTTAATTTCATGTTAAAATGTACACAAGTAGATCATAGTTGACACAAATATGTTAGTATTATTGTATGCATGATTAGAAGAATATATTGTAGCACTTGTATCATGACTAGGCACCAATTAGTTTTATATATTGTATGTGAACACCAACACTAGAAAATATGTTGTGCCATCCTAGAATTGTCCATATCACTAGTATAATATTGGTAGATCCAACTTCTATGATCTTAGTAAATCATAATAGTATAAGGAGAACCAAGTAGGTAGAACCCTAGTACCTATGTGTTAAAAGAAACAATTTAGCAATCCCATAAACTTTAGTTTTGATCATAAGTAGTTTTGCTCTAATATGTGTTAGTATAACTTAGAGTAGTAGTTTATGAGTTGTATTTGTGTATACGTAGGAGCTCGTGAGGATACGATCTTCATTTCAGAGTCTAGATATTTACTTGCTCATCTTGGAGTTCCAGGTAAGTTTACCTTACCTTGTAGTACTATTTAAATTAATAATTCTTTTTATGTGCTTTTGCTAGAATTAGTGTAATTGTGTGTGCCCGAGAATGTGTCATGCCCTAGTTCCAAAATACATAGCAACTCAAGACATGAGCAAGCTAGTTGTACAATTAGAATAAGCTACCCAATTTAATAGACTTACTCCAGTCGTAGTACGCTGTACCTAAACTACACAGTCACAGGCAAATCTATAATCTCTATAATACTGTAATCTCATCCACAAAATCAAGCAACAACAACACAGACAGAAATATGAAAAATGAACTTATATGAAATATAACAAGAATTGAATATCCAATACAAATGATCTGTCAGTAAAAAATATAGTCTGATGGAAATATCCATGGAAAAGAAATACAATGATGAAATAAAGAAATACTCAAATAAAAGTTAGCTAGCAAGAATATCGGCTAACTAGATAATAATGCTTAAGGCTCTAACTATAGCATCCTCCATGCTCATGGAAACTTCTCGGGTAACACCTCTACATCCTCAGCAACATAACATGTCTCAAATCCTGGCCCGTATACAGTGGGATACAAATGCCCATCTGGATCTAGAAAAAAACCAGTCCTTAGAGAGACATAACAAGATACAAAAAGAACATGTCAATGTAAATTGAATAAATATAAGGAAATAATCTAGATCACAACACGGTCCAATAGCAATCATCGAAACAATGAACCACGCCTACAACCAGACAAGAACAATGGTGGCACACTATTACCCTGATAAGACAATGTCCTATGGCTATGTGAATGCATATTGAAGACAACTTTGGACGTATGAGTGATAAGTATATGGCACCAAATCACAGGCCGACGTTGGATCACGAGCCGATATCTATAAACAATGAACCACAAAGAAAACTATGAACCTATCTATAAGGCTAATGATCCCTCAATCTCCCCCAAAGATTACAAAATCGAATAAGGTAATCCCATACGTCTTCTGGTAGTCTTCCCCGCCTATGGACTTGTACAAGTCATATCCATGACTCGGACAAACCATATCTCAATGCCAAGTCTTCCTACCTAGACACAATCTAACTATCCAATAAGTTAACACACCAATGGCTAGTCAATGCGCAACTCATGCATATGAAATCTCACTCAAGATGTCGCGTAGTAATACGTGTCAAGGCCATAGAAGTTATATAAATAACTTCACCACTAAAGGTAAGTCCACTAAATCTAAGTCAACACACGCACCCACAAGTCATCGATGACAACATCGACGGCACCCAATTCAAACTTGGATGCAAACCCCTATAAATATAATCAAAAAAAGAACATAAATAGAGAACATAATTAAAACAATAAACAAAGGCAAGTTATCTTGCCAGGAATATCGACAATAGAGCAAATCAATGGACCTACTCCAACTGTAGTCGAACAATCACGAACCCCTAAACTATAATTAACTAAATCAATTCTAATTCTAAGACAACACATCTACTATAAATATACATACTATTTATATACTCTATTACATATACTAGCTAACTAGTTTACATCTACATATAATATACCCTCTACATGTAGTATCATGCCAACATAAAAATAATATGAAAACAATCAATTTAAATTATGAAATAAATAAATAAATTTCTGAAATATATATATATATATATATATATATATATATATATATATATATATATATATATATATATATATATATATATATATATAATATACTAGCCATCTAGCATATCCAATATATATTTAATCATGTCTAGTACATAAATCATCATACTACTAGATAAAAATAATATTTTCATATCACAAAATATATCATAATAATTCTGAAAAAATACATAAATAATTTCTGGACATATTTTAAATATATTTATTTTAAGAAAAACTAGCATCAAAATACCATACTTAACTAGTACACAATTATGCCATATGTTGAACCAATTGGAATCGAAATATTCTGGAAAAATATGAATTAATCAAAGAAATATATGATTTTTCATCATAAATCACTTGACAAAAATCATAGAAAAGTTATACGAAGTTTACAGATCAAATAGTCAAGTTTTGGCGTCTTTTTGACGTCCGAAAAACTAGCATCATGGAAACGATAGCACAAACACAAGAATAACTTACAAATCTGAATATTTGACATTAATAGATGATAAAGGAGATTTTAGGATCATTACCAATGAGTTGTTTGGGATCAAACGGGTTCAAAAATTATCGGAAAGATCCTTGCACCGAAATCTATCAAATTTGGACCAATTTTAGTGCAACGGATGCCATTGCCAAACCGAGAAGAATGGTGTGAGTTAGAAATTGAACATTAAAGTAGACATATAGGACTACCAATTAGTTTTTGTTTCAGGAGAAATAGATGAGAAAAAGTAGATGAAACCCATCGAAGAAGATGACCAACCTGGGTTTATAATTTTTGTTATGGTTGAAAATAACCTTCAAGTTCGGCCTCCAAACAACCAAATAAGTGGACAAAACTCCTCTGGGGCTTGATAGGGTTGAAGAGGGGTCTTTTTAAGTCTTCATGGAGGTGGTAGAGTGCACAAAAGTAGAGAAAAGGTTGGTTTAAGGTGTTGAAGTAGTCGGCCAAAGCTTGCTTGTGTCGTCGGCCTATAACAAGGGGGTGGTCAGATTTTGGAATATTGGAAAGACATGGGCGGCCAAAGAAAGCTCCTATATATAAAGTTTGGTCCTTCTATGTATTAGGGTTTGTATAGAGGTTTGAATTGATTTGGTGGAGATTTAGTCATCAAATCAACTAATACGGTAATGAGATTCAAAAGGATTACCAAATTTGGAAAGGTGGAAGATTGAGTCAAAGATGCATGGATTTAATAGATATGGACTGATATTGAATATCAAAAAATAAAATAAATATATCTCTAATTAATTTTGGCAACCCTAGCACTAATGATTTGGGCTAGGGTTTAGTCCAAACAATTTACCTAATAGAATTTAACTCCGAAAATGCAATAAATGGGTCTTGTGTGCCATTTGAAAATAAATAGAACATGGAAACTCAATTGCGTAGGACACCATTGGCATGTTTGTAGTAGGCTCAAAATAGGTCAAAATCATATATTGGGTCAAATAGGTTGGATCGATGTCGAGTTCCAAAACTAAATTAGAAGTTAGGTCAACAAATACGATAGATGGTCAAATAGCCTAAATTGACCCAAAAGTTGTACGACGAAAATAGAATACAAAAGAATATGTTTGAGTGGGACATGATATATAAAATTGAAGATAAACTTGTCTGTATCAAAATTTTTGAAGGACGTTTCTATAGATTGATATTTCTTGTGCTTCAAAAATCAAAACTATAAAAAAAGAGTATTTAGTGATCATAAATAATAGTGAGAAAATATCAATTAATAACTATATTAAAAAAAGAAGTAATAACTCTAAAATATAGGGTCTTACAACTTAGCCACATTAAAGAATTTTGTCCTTGAAATTACACTAACTCGTGGTATAAAAAACTAACCATACAAGATTCCTAGAGGATGCTAATAGTAATGGATTATAAGTGGTCATACTATAGGTTTAATATATTCATAGACATATATCCTATCATTAAAGTAATATGACACCACTATATTAAACAAGAAAAATAGATGCTATATCGTATCAAGGTAGAAATACATCATATGGCTAGGTTTGGGCTAAAGAATTTTGTGTCGCAACTTTGGGTCATAGGAAATCATAGCACAATAGCCTAACCCTACAACCAAACAAGGACAAAGAGTGAACCCTGTACCATGACGATCTATGTCCCTCAGCTACTAAAAGAAGGAATAGCTCATCATTAGTCAATCTTATGATCGGCCAATCATCCCTGATATATGGTAATCTTCCTAGTACTTATATTCTAACAGA